>BQNB010059920.1:0-37128 GCA_026074375.1 Tanacetum coccineum | reverse complement strand
TTCCATTGGGGTATTTCAGGTTGTACTAACAAACCAGATGGTTTTTGGTGTTCAACTTTGACCTTCGAGCATGTCAAACACTTGCTGACGTAGGTGGCAATATCTGCATTCATTTGGGCCACCAATACAATTTCTTTAAATCCGAGGTATGGAACGTGCTACGAATATCATTGAGTTCTCTTGGCGATTCGAGTTGGTAAGCTATTGGAGTGATCCTAGCTAGACTTTTAAAGGGTCAAATTTAGGATTTGGGCCCCTTTTTATGTAAACAGTGCCCCTAACGATCACATTTCCCTTTTAAATACTAAATTTTTCCTCCATCTTCCCATAAAACACTAAATCTTTCACTTTAATTTCTCTTATTCAAACCCCTCAAAATGTTGCATATTACTACAATCGTGGGGATGGCGAGCACAATAGCAATTTCCATCTACATGGTCGACGTTCCATACGAAGAAGATTATGAGTTTCTCGTTGTAATTTTGGTGCTTCTCGCACCGCTCATTGACCTAGCAATTAGCGTAGATCTACTTTGGGAGTAATAGATATTATTGCTAGAGAAGGGTTGTAATAAAACTTTTATTTTCTTTTTGTTCTTATGTAATCTTATTTCTAAGGTAATAAAGGAATGTTGTAACGACAAATCTATTTGTTCTTTTTATTTACGTCTCTTGATATTTTCTTTACCATGCTCGGTAACTCGTTTGCATTCTCCTTCCAAATTGCTTTAGCTTGAGCGTTCAAGATTAGTGACGCCAATTTAATATTTATTGTTGCGACTAAAGTTCGAATCCTAGTGGCCTTATCCGTTCCTTTCGGCTTAAAGCGTCAGTTATAACATTTTCGTTTCCAGGGTGGTAACGAATTTATACCTATGGTGGCGTCGCAACTACTAAGCTCTATGGTATTACGTCGATGTTTGAATGAGTGATTTAGTGGATTCCTTAATGGCGGCTAAACTTGTTGGTGGATCGTCCTATGGTGACTAGTGATGCGTCTCGGCTTTGTGGCATCAGATTTGGCATAAGATGATGCCAACTCTATGTGGTAAGGTGGTGTAAAGGTCTACTTAGCTACTTTGATTACTAATTAAGTTTTCCATGACAAACATGTTTAATGGATACGCACACAAATTTTTTGCTTTTCGAGGATATAAGTAGAAAATTGGTTTTGACAAAAGTTTTAAGGTGACTATTATCACATAGCATGGTTCTTCCTAAATTAGACATAGGTGATCAGGCTATGTATAATTGAGGATTAACGATGAAGTGCTTAATTTCGTCAAACTAATGCTATGCATAAAGCAGTATCAAAATAGTTTTATAGTGTGATAATATAATTCACAAAATGGAAACAAGGTAGTTTATATGGTGACAACAAAAAGTTTGCGAAATAACCGTAAAATGGTTTATAAAACAATAGCTAAGTAGCTCATGGGATGATAGTAAAATAATTTATATGATGAAAACAAAATAGTTTCATAAAGTAAAAACAAAATGATTTGTAAGATGATAGTAACGTGGTTTTTAAGATGATAGCAAAATAGTATATAAGATATCAAGAAGATAGCTCATAAGATGGTGGAAAGAAAATTGTAAAAATGATAGTAATTTTGTTTATAAAATAATGGCGAAATAGTTTCTAGTTTACAAGAAAATAGTTGAGTAGTTTGTAAGTGATGGTAAATTGGTTTATAAGGAAATAGTTGTAACATCCGAGAATTTTCGGAATTTTAAAGGAGATATAAGTTATTCCTAAGTTAAATTATCAAAAACGAGTAGCTAAATCACGTTTTCATTATTCGGACTCTAAAGCAATTTGATGTGAAATGATATTTCAGACAACTTTTCAGTTTTGCCCGAGACCTGGAAACGAGCCGAAAAGGGCTAAAACAACACCGCAAAGATTATACGGACAACATACAACGCGGACACACAAAAATAATTAAATTTGTTTTTAATTATCAGTATTTATTTAATAAAAATATTAAATAAATTATTCATCATTTTAATGAAAAGCGTTGTGATAACGCAAATGCTCGAGCTTAAATCCATTCTATTGCGGACAAGACGTAACCGGTTCACAAAACGAATAACAGATATTTTATTTAATGTTATAAAATATTTCTGAAATATTATCAAATAAATACTCATTTTTATCGGAAAAATGATTTGAAAAACAATGGCGCGAGTTTCGCGACTCGAATCATCCGTTAAGTCGTCCAAACGAGTCCCGAACCACTTTTATCAAAACTATATAAAGAAAGTTACAAAATGAACCCTCAACTATATTAAACTTATCACTTTATATTAAAGTTTTAATATAAATATAAAATTTTATATTAAAATTTTTAATAAATCATTTCATCTCAAAATGAAAGTTTCTCCCGCTTTAGGTTCCACTAGGTAATACTGGAAAGGTCTATCTTTTAACATTAACATTATTTATCATGACACAAGAGCTCCATAATTATTTCCCATCCTTGCTTGTTTACTTGGTTCTGGTTCTTCCTTTCTTGACAACCATTCTTGTAATGTTCTATCCTTCCACACTCATAACAGGTAACTTCAGCTTTCTGTTTTGCCACTGAGGGCCTCTGTTTCGCTCTCGGGACTGGGGTCCTACAATCTCTAGTTTGATGACCAACCCGCTTGCAATTGCCACATTTTCCGCACATGGACCGGTGTGGTAGAACTTACACTTGTTACACAATGGTAGATTTCCAGCATAGCCTTTCTTGTTGCTTGGCTCGGCAGTGTGTGCTCTAATCACCTTATGAATCTTTGTTTGTTGTTTGGCTAGGGAGCTTCCCCCATGGTCCCTATCCACCTTCCCTCTTGACTAGCATGTCTCTGCAACTTTTCTTTCTAACATGTAACGAACCCGTTCATTAAGTAGCGAGCCACGCAGGCTTTGCCTCATAGATAGCAATAGTCTCGATAGCATTTACACTGCACATGGGCATATTTTGCTCGAATTTCCTAAAAAACATCACCCTTGATTTGTAGTTGACATTGTGGTCCTTAAATCCAAAATATCCCTCTATGTCACCTACCAGACCTCAATATGTTTTGGTGGTGTGGGTACAACTGTTGGTAGTGGTAAATGGTGATAATGTGATGAGTAAGTGACGATGAGGGCGATTCTGGATCTCTTACGAGAATGATAGGAACGTGATGGTGGCACGAAGAGATTGATGTCAAGAGTGATGGAGTGATGATAATGATGTATCTCGATGGAAGTAGTGATGACTAAGGTGGATGGTGATGCAGCTCCATCCATCGATACAGTGGCTGATTTGTAGCCTAGTGGCATCGAGATCTCCTTTCTCGATTGACAAGCACATGCAGGGCTAGTAGGTAGGGTCCAGGTAGGGTTCGGGTAGGTGGTGGATGATCATTTAATGTCGAAGCAGTCTGGGTGTGGAGTGACTCATCTGTCTCACTCAGATCCTTGTCTGATGAGTCATCACCAGAATCCAGTAGTAGCCAAAAACAAATCCGTTGTGATCATGGTGATGTGGTAAGGGTCTAATAGGTAAGGTAGTAATTTCATTGTCAGAATCGGATATGATGACAAACGGAGCAAATACTCCAACACGTGTTGTAGTAGCAGGAAAAGGTGTGGGACGAGGTGTGGTTATAGTGATGTGACAATCAAGGGTTTTATATAAGTATAGTATATAAGAAAAGTGTAGAATTATACGCAAGATAAGTAAGCACAGATATAACTCATTTAATCAAATATTTGTAACACCCCCGAATAGGGTCCAAGCAGCGAATGAGTATGTTTGGAGAGGTTACATCATAGATCAATAGCACAAGATATCAGAACGACCTCTAAATGAGTCATTTAAAAACTAATACATTGGAATAATGGAAATTGTTTGTTACAAAAGCACAACGACTTAACATGTTCACTTGTAAATATAAAGATTTTAAAATATAACAACATCCCAAAATGTTAAAGCTTCTAAAGCTTTATCAATAGATATCCAAAATAAAGAGACC
This sequence comes from Tanacetum coccineum, assembly GCA_026074375.1. Lineage (NCBI taxonomy): Eukaryota > Viridiplantae > Streptophyta > Magnoliopsida > Asterales > Asteraceae > Tanacetum > Tanacetum coccineum. The sequence continues at coordinate 33,118 of BQNB010059920.1, read as the reverse complement.
ACCAATATATCCTTGACTTGCAACCTTAATTGACCTGAGAAAACATGCATTAAAACGTCAACATAAAGTTTTGGTGGAATTTACAGGTTATGTAAATATAGATCGCAGGACCATAAATTGCCAAGGTGTAAAAAAATGCAACAAATGCAAAAACAACCAAAAAGTCATTACGTATTCCCTAACTCATGACACTGAAGCTCGAAATGGTATGCATTGCAATATAAATTCCTACATAGCCCTTGATGATGTTCTAACCCACAACATCTTAACTCCGACATGGTAAACGACTCGTTGTTCAGAAAACTGGCGACAGTGAGAGACTAACTCACCCGAACGGGCTTCAATCCAAATTAGATCTATTTATAACAATCCGCGTTTACACCAAGTAATTTGACAATTAAATAATAATGGGCTCAGAGGGGTATCGCTACTTAGGCAACACGTAATCATGTTAAAATTACATTACATACCAATTTTGTAAAACAATGCAAGTTCTCTCTCTGCTTTGTAAATAATTGTATAGTAAAAAAAAATAAGGCTATGAAACTCACATCAGAGTAATGATAACGGCTACAACCAAGGTAGTTGCACGAAAAATAATGGCATGAGACTTTATCCGTAAACTAAGTAGAAAATAATACAATTTACTAAGCAGAATATATAAAATCAATTAATTTAGCAATCTCGTCCCTAGTATGATCTGAGTTCCATTTAAAAAAATGACGTTTGAGAAAAATGATATTTCATATTAAAGTGACAACCTTAATCGGGTCAATGTGTTCTAAATATAAACACGCAATTTACGATATCGAACATTTTGTAGACTAGGCCACAAGTACTTTAAAGATTAGTTCGGGTCGACTCCTGGTTTGGTCTCTAAGTGCGTTAAATAATTAAGCGAAGTAGTGACTTGTAACTAATTTAAAAGAGTAAAATATGTTTATGTTTTATGGGTGATAAACCAAGAGTTTTACAATTCATTTATGGATTCATTAATCGATGCTAAAAAAAATCTAAAAATACATTTACAATCTCGGCCAGGTCCTCTACAACTTCCGTTAAGTAAGTTTTAAGTTTGATGTGGTTAAGTGGGTTAAAAACGAGTGCAAAGTGGGTGTACACGCAATATGGTTCAAGCAGAAATTATAAAAACTTGCACACCATTGTCAACACTCGCGACTAAACATGTATATTCAAATGCAATTTGCGAACTCGTTTCCAAACGAAAAGGGCTAATCTTTCTTCCTATTTAAAGATGGTATATTAGACTTCATATAACAGCCTTTGCTTCGTCTTAACATCAGGTATATGGGTCGCAATAATATGAAAAAATGCCTCGACTGCTGTTTTTAAAACAATGGAAAAATGACAGTTTCTTTCGTGTAACTTTAAGACCCTCTAACTTCGTCGATACTTGACGAAAATTAATGATTCCATGGTCAAAAAGGAGTAATTAGCGTCTTAACTTACTAAAAACACAAGGTTTGATTCTATACTCAACGCCTAGAGGTCGAATGGTGCACTCAAAGTTGCTGGTGTGGGTTGTGTTCTTTTTATATGTTTAGCATATGTGTAATCTTTTTGCCCAACTAATGAGCCCAAATTACACATGTCTATTTTTATAAGACTACTACATTCACATAACCATGGCCTAAGTTATTAGTCTCTTAACAAATCATATAGAATGTTACTGTTTTATTCGATGAACATCAGAAGGTACACAAAAATCATTCTGTTTTTAACAGTTTTCAAGCACACACCATAGACACAAAGATATCATATCATAGATAAATAAACAAGAGTGATTACTCACAGAAAGAGTGGGGACAAAACGCGTAAAGACTGAACCCAACGAAGATGATGAATTCTAAAATCCCTTTACCCCTCAGCGTATAAAAACAAAAACCAACACCAAACAAATATTATCCGGGACTGAGCTTGAACTCCCTTGTGATCACAAAACCATTGTTTGCTTGCTGCCTAAATGTGGACGACCAACAGGAAAAATGAACACACCCAAATAACTTACTTAGGTTTGTCTGGAATTTTAGGGTTTTTATTATGGATGACGTTGATGGTGTGAAGCTTGGTGTTTATTTATTCAAAAACCAAGGATATATAACAAAGAACATGGTAAATAGTATGATTACAATTCCTTGTAGTGTTGTGTTTTCTCGTGTTTTTCTCTTCTGTGTTGCAAAGAAGTTAGGTAAGGGCTTTCATAATACTTGAATAACATTGCATTTATAGTGCTTCCATACCTGTGAGGTCACATTTTTGTGTTAACCCAATTGAGGTAAGGGATTTTTGGGGTTTATACATTGTCAATGTATAGTGTTTAAAAGGGGTTTACTGTTGGTGTAGCGTGGGAAGCAGTGTGACAACCATGATTTAGCAGGTTAGTCAAACCGTTAGTATTTGAACTTATGTACATGGTGTTTGCAATTGTAGGGTTTATGTTTTTTATATGTGTTTATATGTGCTATAGTGGGAGTTGAGTAATCAATCTATTGAGTGTGGATCACTCAATAAGATTTGGAATGGTGGTATTTTGTTAAGTTCAATTTCGTTCACTTTTGAGACACTAGAAAAAAGAAAAAATTTTTTGGTGATTTAAAGCGTTTCGTGTTAATTTGTAAGTAATTATTACGTATATGTATTTTTGTTGTTAGTGAATTAAGAAAAGGATTAGGTTTATAGAAAGATAGGTTAGGAAACTGTAAAATTCTATTTTGGAAAATTGGTGTTTGAAAAGGAAAAGTTATTATTTATTTATAACAATTTTAGTAGAATTTGCGTTTACAGCAATAAAGTATAACTCAAATAAGCTTAGGTTTTTATAAAAACTTAAGGTAATGCAGGTAATTAAGTAATTAATAATTAAATAAAAAAGAAAATAATAAAAAAGAAAAGATAAGGGTGATCGACCGGTTATGGGTTTAAGAAGAAAAAAGGAAACAAATTTGACTCTAACTTGGACTCTAATCCTATAAATACTAAACCTTATTATCACTAAAACACTTTTCAATCCCCTTATACTTTGGATCGGCCGAATATTCAAGAGCAAGAAGAGAAGAAAAAATATTTTTCAAGTTAGGGATTTTTGTGTTCAAGAATCAAGGGTTTAAGGTACAAATCATCTTCTTCCTTTGAGTTAATTATCATTAAAAACATGTAATAATTATTATGATGGATAATTAGGGTTTCATAACATAACATCTATAATTAATGATATAATAAACATGTTATAATGATTAGGGTTTAATTAGAAGCTTATGGGTGCAATTGGTTAGGCTTAATTCGCGTTAGAACTTGATTTAGATTAGGGCATAATTTAGGGCTGTGTTGTTCGGCTGTTATCTCGATGATGGTAATAGATTTTGTCAAGTTTCTGGTGTCTATGATGTAGCTCAGAGAGTCTAGTTTCCATAACATCCGGCCTCGAAAGTTTTTAAGATCGGGAAGTCATTCAAATGTTGGTTACAAGAAACGTTGTCAAAGCAGTAAATTCGGGTCAGATTTAGGTCAGATTACGAGGTGTAAAACCCCACTTAAAATTCGAATTAGGATTAGACAACCTACAGGAGTTTAGTTCTATGTGTATATTAAAAATCATCCAAAGGAGAGCTTCGGATTTGGAGTCTAAGTATGGTTTTTAGGTCCAAACTTTTTATTGTGCAATCAGATCCGAATCTGAGTAGTTGGAAGTTTGATTTTCTTTGAGGAATTTAGGAGTGGAAATAAATTAGTAGAAAAATCATGCAGTTAGTAGACTCATAGTATTGAACCTGTGATTTTTGGTAAAATTTATAAAGTTCAGTAGGTATGGTTTAGAAAATGGTAAAGTGATGTCAAAATTCTGCGTTTTCGGGTAAATTGTAAGACTTTGGAAAAGTGTGTAAACATGTTGGTTAAGGTTGGGCATGGTGTCGTAGTGACCCATGAGGGTAATTAAACATCTTAGACATCCATCATATGATTGTTACATGGGCATAAGCAATTGGCTTGGTTGCGTGTAACACATGTTTGTTTTGTTGTTTAGATTTGTGCTAGTGTTTGTGGAAGCTGCAAAGCAATCAGGTGAGTTTCATAGCCCCTTTTTTATGTTTTCTTGGGGTGAAAATGATGCTATGAGTTTAAATGTTTTAGTTACTGTGATAATGTGTTTTAAAAGAGGCATGGGCTATACGTGACTATTATATGTTATGTGCTACTTGCTATTGTTGTGGATCGTGGGACACGTTCTGTTCCCTTGTTTGTTGTGCTTGAGCGTAACCATCTCAAGGCATTAATGGATTGTTAGTAGTGAGCGTGATCGTCTCATTATTGTGGATTGTTAATAGTGAGCATGATCGTCTCATTATTGTGGATCGTGGGACATATTCTATTCCCTTGTTTGTGACGTTGAGCGTGATCGTCTCAACATGGTTTGGTGTGTTTGCATGTTAGCTTGTATGATAGTTCGTTTAATGTCCAGCTATGCTATGTTTTATTTATCACAGTAATTGGTTTTAAAGGATTGTTATGTGTGTCTTAAACATATGACTCTCACTAACTTTATGTTGACGTTTTAAGCATCATTTTTAGGTGAGCATCATGAGGATGTTAAGACTAAGAGAAGTGGCTAGAGAGAGACCTTAGGTTGCATTGTGGAGTTTCTCCCTTAATTTATGTTTTGCATTGTTTGGATGATTAAATGTTTGGGTTGTTGAATTGCTTAGGTGTTGAATGTCTTTATATTGGCGACAACCTCCTTTTCTTCAATATAAGACACCTTTGAATTAATCAATTTGTTTTGGGCATTTTCATGACACTTTGTGTCTATGTTTTGTTTATTTCATGCATATTAGTTTCTCTATATAGACACCATTGTGTTGTGATGATATCCTTTCTCGTTACGCCTCGCATTTCCGCCTTGGCGAGGTGTGACAGTCTCTTGAACTATCTCTGCACCAGTGAGTTGAACTTCTCCAACCTCGGCCCAACAAACCGGTGAACAACACTTTCGACCATAAAATGCTTCAAATGGTGCAGCCTTAATGTTAGCGTGATAACTATTGTTATATGAAAACTCGACTAATGGTAAATGGTTAACCCAACCCTTTCCAAAGTCGATCACATAAGCATATAGCATATCCTCGAGAGTTTGAATAGTCCTCTCGCTTTGCCCATCAGTTTGCGGATGATATGCAATACTCATATCCAAATTCATACCCAAAGCCTTCTGAAGTGACCTCTAGAAATTTGATGCGAACCTCGGGTCGCAATCAAAAATGATTGAGACAGGTATCCCATACCTCGTGACCACCTCTTTCAGGTACATTCTTGCCAAATTTTCCATGGGATCAGTTTCCCTCATTGGTACGAAGATGGTAGATTTAGTAAGTCGGTCAACAATCACCCAAATGGTGTCATAGCCTTGTGACAACTTAGGAAGCTTCATGATAAAATCCATTGTGATATTATCCTACTTCCATTGAGGTATCTCGGGTTGCACCAACAAACCCGATGGCCTTTGGTGTTTAGCCTTGACCTTAGTACACGTCAAACATTTGCTAACATAGGTGGCGATGTCAGCCTTCATATTAGGCCACCAATATAGATTCTTCATGTCCTGATACATCTTACTAGAACCTGGATGAATATAGTATTTTGACTTGTGGGACTCGTACATGATCAAAGTCCTCAAATCGCCATAATAGGGTAACCAACTCCTGCCATTTAAGGATAGAGTTCCATCCGCACAGGGTTCCAACTTTTCTGTCCTAAGTTTCTCTAGATCCTTAGAATTTTCAATCAACATACCTCCAATATCTTCGTTCTTGATGTTCTCTGGTTTCTGTGCTTCAGTCTGAGCATTCAAGATTTTCTTAGGAAGGTCCAAACTAATAGTCATGACTAAGGCTCGAACTCTTAATGGCTTTATTCGCTCTTTCCTGCTCAGAGCATCAGCAACAACATTTTCCTTTCCCGGGTAATAACGAATCTCACAATCATAATCACTAAGCAACTCTAACCAACGACGTTTCCTCATGTTCAACTCTTTCTGATTAAGAATGTGTTGTAAACTCTTATGATCAGTGAACACCATACACTTGGTCCCATACAGATAGTGTCTCTAAATATTGAGAGCGAACACTACTGCTCCAAGTTCTAAATCATGAGTCATATAGTTCTTCTTATGAATTTTCAATTGGCGTGATACATAAGCAATTACCTTCTCTCTTTGCATCAACACAGCGCCCAAACCTTTGATTGAAGCATCGTAGTATGCGATAAAATCTTTGCTTCCTTCAGGTAAAGCCAGAATTAGTGCACTACACAACTTCTACTTCAACAGTTAAAACGCTACTTCTTGTTTGTCACCCCAAACGAACTTGACCTTCTTTTGAGTAAGCTTGGTCATTAGATTGGCGATCTTTGAAAATCCTTTGATGAATCATCGGTAATACCCAGCAAGACCTAAAAAAATTTGAATCTCCGTTGGCATTTTAGGAGATGCCCAATCTTTTATGGATTCGATCTTGGCGGGATCCACGTGAATGCCTTGACTATCAATCACTTGGCCGAGAAATTGTACCTTGGGAAGCCAAAATTCACATTTAGAGAATTTAGCGCACAACTCCTCTTTCTTAAGTAATTCCAGAATTGCCTTAAGATGTTCTTCGTGTTCCTTCTTATTCCTGGAGTATATGAGAATATCGTCGATAAATACGATCACAAATTTATCCAAAAATGGCTTGCACATGCGGTTCATGAGATCCATAAATACCGCTGGTGCGTTCGTCAAGCCAAATGGCATAACTTGGAACTCATAATGACCATATCGAGTTCTGAATGTCATCTTTGGAATATCTTCTTCCCGTACTCGAAGCTGGTGATAAACTGATCGCAAGTCTATCTTAGAATAAACACTGGATCCTTGTAGTTGATCAAATAAATCATCGATCCTTGGGAGTTGATAACGATTCTTTACTGTCAGCATGTTCAGCTCTTGGTAGTCGATACACATTCAAAATGATCCATCCTTCTTTTTGACAAACAAGACCAGATCTCCCCAAGGTGATGAACTGGGTCTTATGAAGCCCTTGTCAGAAAGTTCTTGGAGTTGGTCCAACAATTCTTTCATTTCAGACTGAGCCAACCGATAAGGTGCCCGTGCTACAGGTGCAGCACCAGGTATCAATTCGATTTGGAATTCCACTTGTCGAGTCAGAAGGAGACCCTGCAAGTCCCTAGGAAATACTTCAGGAAAATTTCAAACGATCGATACGTCCTCAAGTCGCTTCTTCTCCGACTTGTCTTCAGTCTCCTTTGTAGTAACATGTGCCAAAAAGATAGGACATCCTTTTAGCATGTACTTCTGTATTTTAGTGCACAAGATGATGTTCAAACAAGTCTCATTTCCCAGGTTGCTTCCGTTACTGCGAACAATCAACGTTTCATTTCCCCAAGGAATACGAACAATAAACGATGACAGCTTGGTACTTTGCCAACCAACCCATACCGATTATGATGTCGAGACTACCAAGTTCTATGGGTATTAAGTCTATGTTGAATGAGTGATTTAAGAAATTGAATGTACAACCCCGATTGATAGCATTTAACCTAATTATTCTCTCGTCAGCTAGTTCAACATCATAATAATGATTTAAGGTAGATGGTGTGATATCAATTCTGGAGCTAAATGCAGTAGACACAAAGCTTCTATCGGCACCAGTATCAAATAAGATAGAAGCATAGCGGTTATTTAGAAGGAACGTACCCGTAATGACATTTAAGTCTGGGTTTGTCCCTACACAGCCTACCACATACACTTTTGCTGAAGCATTGCTATTTCCACCTTGGTTACCACGGTTGTTGTTTTTCAGCTTTGGACAATCCCTCTTGAAATGTCCTTGGGCTCCACATTCATAGCAAGTAGGTTTCTAACCTGTTCTAGTGCCCCTTTGGTTGTTAGCAGTGCTGTCATTTGTAGTACTCCTACAGTCACGAGCCAAATGGCCAACCCTGTTGCACTTGTGACATTTTGGAGCACATTGACCATCATGGTGATAGTTGCATTTTAAGCACAGAGGTTCAGATCCTCCGTAAGGTTTCTTCTCACCAGACCCTGCAACATAAGCTCTACCAGTGTTCTGCCTCTTGTTCTGTTATTGTTGTTGGTTATCATCTTGCTTTCTTTTGTTCTCACTCTTTCGTTTAGCAAAAGTGCGGATTTTCTTGTCCATCAGCTTAGTTGCAAACTCAATTGCATCCTGCATGGTTTTTGGCTTAGATGCTATTACACTTCTGGGAATCATGTCGGGCAACCCACCGACATATTTCTTAATCTTGTCTGACTCTTCAGGAAACATCCTAGCGCACATCAATGCCAGTTCCTGAAATCGTTGGTTTTAGTCTACCACGTCGATATCTTTAACGTTCAAATTCCACATCTCAGCCTCCAGCTTCTTAATCTCGTCCCTTGTGCAGTACTTGTCGGTCATCTTTTTTTCCAGGTTTGTCCAAGTCATTGCATAAGCAACATCGTGACCAACAGTCTTAACGTAGGAGTTCCACCATGTTAGAGCACTTCCAAGAAGAGTACAAGTAGAAAACTTGATTTGATTTTCTACATAGCAGTTGCTTATGCGAAACACAGTTTCCATTCTTTTAAACCACTGAGTCAACTCAACGGCTCCTTCAGTACCCTTAAAGTATAGGGGTTTGCATTTCATGAAGTCGGGGTAAGTGCACTCACAAGCAGGAGGAGCTTGTCTCCTTACACCCGTGATTGAATTATGGCTTTCATCGCAATTCTTGCTTCTGTCAGCATCACATGCTGCTAGTGCATCAGCAACACCTTGATCGATCAATGCCTTGAGTTGGGCATTAGTCACAGAAGTAGTGCAGTGGTAGCGGCGGGGTTGGCTCTGGTGGTTCTTTTTGGTGCCATTTTCTTCAATCACAAGAAAATATAATACCAGTTAGATTTCATAAAATCATAACCATGACATGACATATACATAATAAATAAAGTGAGATCACATCACACATTGAAATGTACAACTGAATTGAAATTAACATTAGTGTAACTAAATCGACATTTATTCATAATAAATTTGATTACAGACATGACATAATACATCCTTTCCATATATAATCTGGAAACATACATGACCTGATTCGGTTACAAAATGATCACTACCCTTAGGTTACAAAATGAAATATAAACAACCTAAAGCCTTACTAGTCGGTAGTTACCCCGTAATACTTAGTAGGCTAATACAACGTAGCTACAACATAACCAATCTAAGAGCTACTACTGGCCTCATTCGGTATCTCGGGCTGTGCTAGATTAATAGCAGGTCCCTGCTGTCCCTGTAGTGCTGTCACCTGTGTCTGCAGTGTACTCATCAGACTCAGTGTCACCATAAGTTGTGCCTGTCGAGCGCGGTCTGCTGCTCACATGGCTGTAATCTCCGTTTGTTGTGCCAATACAGTAGTCCTCAATGCTCTCACCTCAGAACGAGCGGTGTCACTAGAATCCATCGACCATCCCTAGGCCTCACAGGAAAGTATAGCCTCTCTCTTCATGAGTAAGGTAGTGCAAGCATAAACATGTCTATCTCTAAATAACATGTTGAGCCGACTGCTCATCAATGACCTGTCATCCTGTGCATCATCCAGTCTCACATAAATCTCGTCAGTATCCTGTCTAACCGTAGTGACAAAGTCTGTCAACCTCCGACCCAACTCTGTCTCATCAGTCGCTAGTGCCCCTGGTATGCCCATAAGCATCTCATCCCAAGTGTCTGTAATCCCATAACCAACATCTCTCTTAGGGTCACGTCGATTCTCATCATCCAAAGTGGCAACAAAACCATAATCCGCCCTAAAACATCTAGTAGGTCATGCAGTGGGTGCAGATGAACTCTTACCGACCTCATATCTCGGACCTAGAGCAATACACAACCTCTTTTGTAGTTGAATGTAACCTCAGAAACACCTGCTCTACAATCAGTAGAGGGTAAAAGCAAAGGTGGTGATGGAGTAGGTAAAGGTATAGGTAGGAGTGGTGGTGTCCCTGATGGTGGTGTCTCTGATTGAGATGCTAGGATGTAGGTAGATGGTGCAGCATCTCTCATCATAGCCACAGATGCCCTAGTATGTGAGAGTATGATAGGTGGTGGTAGTGGTAATGAATGAGAAGTAGATGGCGCCTCAGCCCTCTTTCGGATCATAGCAGCTCTGAATCCCAATGGATAAGTAGGACTAGTAGGTAGTGGTGGAGGTTATATAGGTAAAGGTGGTGATACTGGCAATGGTGGTGATACTGGTAGTGGTGGTAAGGGAATCTGAGGTAGTGGTGATGACCATAGGGAGAGTAGTGATGGTGGAGGTGATGGTATGGGAAGAAGTCTGGCAATCTCTGCCTCAGACCAAAATGGTGTAGGTGGCTCATCTCGGATAGACATCCTAGCAAGAACACGCTGTACAGGTGGTGGGACAGAGACGGTCGGAGCTGGGTGCTCCTCCTCTTCTTCTTCATCCTTGTCCTCCTCAACATCATCATCATCATCCTCGTTGTCATCGGATGACTCATCATCCTCGTTGTCATCGGATGACTCATCATCATCATCATCGTCATCGTCTCCTCCGTCGGCAGGATAATCAATGGGGTCCTCCTCAAGATCCTCCTCATCCTCCTTTGGATCGGAGTTTGCAATGTATCCTGGTAAGTCGGTAGTAGGTGAGACAACAGCAGGCAGTGGCTGCTCTTCAGCGGGAAACACCTCATCCTCCGGTGGCATAAACTCTGGATATACAGGCTTAGGGAAAAACTCTAGAGAAAGTGGTGCCTGCTTTGGCTCCTCAGGGACAGGCACATAATCAGGAGATGGTAGGGCCTGAAAAGCGGCTACCACATATGCATATGGATCCTCTGGCATCACAGGTGGTCCATCGACTCTCGGAGATTCGATGTTTGACAAACCTCCAAATGGACTGGATACCGCAGTGTAGGTGACTGTGGAATCTTCCAAATCCGACATGACAATATCTGAAAATCAAAAGTAGCTTATATAAGTATTTAATATAAGACTCTTATAGAAATATACATTTATATTATAGACACGTATATAAATCATGAATGCATCTAGTCTAGCCAACTAATGCAACAAATGTATGTATGTCTCGTGAAAATCCCTTTTTTATGAATGCAATGTTTGAAAACGGTTATAGTCCAGCAAAAACATTTGACTTGGTTCTCTATAACCTTGGCTCTTGATACCAATCTGTAACACCCTTAAATTAGGTCGCAGCGGAATATGGGTTGGGGGTGGTACTTCATAGATCAATAGCATAAGATATATATAAGAACGACCATTCAAAACTCATTTAAAACTGATACATTGGATTTAACAAATTGTTTGTTACATAAGCCCGAAGCTTTACTTGTTCGATGTGCAAAATACAAAGATTCTAGTCCATAACAAATGTTTCCCCAAAATGTAATGCAGCCAAATCTTTTATGCAAACGACTTCTAAAATAACGAACACCAATGTATCCCTTGTCTTGTACCTCATTGATCTCCTGAGAAAACATTGCTTAAAACGTCAACAATAATGTTGGTGAATTCATAGGTTTGTAAAATGTATAATGTAGGACCGCAAGATGTCCCCATGATAATGCAACATATGCAAACATCATAAAATGTAATTACGTTTCCCTAAGCTCATGACACTAAAGCTCGACATGTATGAATTGCAATATAAATTGCCAACATTGACCGTGATGATGTTCTAACCCGCAACATCCTATATCCAACATGGTATACATTTGTTGTTTGACAAACCGGCACAGTGAGCATGACTCACCCGAATGGGAATGTCAATCCCAAATAGATCTATTTATAACATTCACGCTCACAACAAGTAAATGACAGTTCATGATAATGAGCTCATAGGGTTATCGCTACTTAGGCAAACACGTAATCGTAATGTAAAAATGTCCACTTGCGTCCAATTGTAAAACATGCATATGTTTTTTACCCAAAAACTTGTAAATCATTATAAATGTAAAACGTGGGGCTATAACCTCACCTCGAGTGAATGAATAATCCAAGTATAACAGAAAATGCGTCACAATAATGACCGAATGCAACCTAATTAAATATAGGTCGTATAATTACTAAGCACTTTGATTAACTAATAGTATATATAATTCTATATAGCTATATCACCATCTAATCGTCTTAGTGAAATCATATTTATAAAGTAAAAACGTTTATAAATATCTCTTTACTAAAAATGGCGTAATTTTATCGTTTTAAGTCTGTTTCTTACATTTCTTATGTCCATGCTTTCGTATTAAGACGAGTTATCAAAATATTACATTTTCATATTTTCAACCTACTGATGAACAATGCTTTTTACTGTTCATATACTTTTATAAAATTTATCGTTGTAAACTAGTAAACGTCGTATTTTATTCATTTTAACTCCGTTTTTAGTGATTCGTTCGAGCACGTCTTTGTAATTAAAAGTTATATCTAATTAATGATGTTTTAAAAATAAATATTTCTGATGTGAACAATATATTTTATAAAATTATTTTTATAAAGTATTTATTATCGTGAACTTGTGAAATTCATAACTCCTTCGTTATTGATCCTAAAATTATGATTCTTATATTTTTGGAATCCTAAAAATATGTACTTTTTATGAAAAATAACCAACCATTTATATCAGATCTGAAAATGAAATAGTTTTTATAAAATTTCTTTTATAAATGTGTTTATTATCGTATAACTTGTAATTAGCGTATCTCCTTTGTTATAAATCAGTTTTTAGAGTTCTCTACATGCCTACGATTGTCATGACATGTAGTATTTTATAAAAATATAAAATATATATGTTATTTTCGTATTTCCAACAAAAGGTTTTGGTCATTTTGTATAAATATGATTAAAACTTAATTTTGTAACTTTTTAGTTTAGCACACTTGTTACAAGTCCATTTCAACACTTAGTATCACATGTCCTACATACTTAGGATACTTAGTCCATGATTTGTCCGAATATTATCCAAGAATCACAAGATCCATATGTCTACATACTTATTTGTTTATGAACTTTTATAAATACACATTTTAGGTAACTTGTTTATATAGGCTTTTATACATAAACCACACTTATATAATGTATATACTTCCATTCTCACATGTTCTTAACAATAATATAGCACATGACAAAGTATATCATACCATGATCATAAGTAAAAATTCCATTTTACATGTAAATAAGTTTCTTGGATGGTGATTAACTATATAAACATCATATATGCATAAAATCATGAAAGTAAAGAGATTAAGATTTTTAGGTAACCTTAGTATGATGTATGGTGATGAACACCAATGTCTAAACCCTTGTTTAGCAAACAAACCCTAGCTCTTAACACCTTGAAAACCCTAAATCCAAGTAAACCCTAATTTCAAACCTTCCTTGCTTTAACACTTGTAAACCCCAAATCAAACCTTCTAAACACCTTAGGATATCTTAGATATGAAGTGAGATCACTTAGAAATGTGGTAAATAAATTTGGTATGGATTTCTTAAGGGTTTTGAGTTGAGCCGTGGGTAAGAGAGACAAAGAGAGAGATATTGTGAACTTTTTCTTATGCAAATGAGTTGTGTGAGTTTCCTACATGTTATACATGCCTTATATACAACTTATACTAGTCAATATTGCCCTAGGAAAGTCCAAGACACAAAGAGGATTTCTAGGGAAAGTCTTGGTCAAGGTAATTTAGTCATGCTTTAGATTTAATGAGGTGAAGTTGTACAAAGACTAGTTGCAAGTTTGTTAGCTCAATCTCCCCTCTTGTGGACATTATCCCATGAAAATAAGGAGGGGGAGGGTGCTAGTTGGTGATTTAAGGTATTTAACAAAATATCTTGCATTTACTTAAAGTATAAGTTGTAGATTAAATGTATACAAATATAACTAGTAAAGTGTATGTTCAAGTTCATTTATTTTATGTACAATTAGACTAACAATGTTAACATAGGTTAATTTATATAAAACTTTAGGTATTGGGTATGCTAATAGGTATTTGTTGAAGCGTAAAAAAGTTTTGATGGTTCCGGGTATGCCTAAACGTATTTTATCGCTAAACTTAAACACTTTACGTAACCAATAAAAATAAAATATGAAAAGTTAATAATTATTCTCTAAATAGTTATCTAACCCTTGCTTGATGTAAACATTTAATTGTTTGATGCCCGCTTACATTGAATGATAATTTTTAGCCTACGCGATTTAACTTAACGATTTCAATTTAAAAGCAAACGCGTACAATACAAAAAAATAAATTGTGAATTTATTGATGACGTACAATGACCCTAAAACACAGGGTGTTACAATACCCATAAACCAAAACATTTTGAATCCTTAATTAAATACAAAAGCATCTTTTATAAAACTAGTGCATGTGATCTTACATATGCAAGATAGTGACACATGAGAGTATCATTCTCATGCACATATCATGCAAGCCCCTTCATGTGACCTCTTACACTTATGTAAGAGTTTGACTTGTACATTTGACCGACTCATGCACCTAGAATGAACCATGACTCCAAAAATTGAACCAGTTGGTCCTTGTAGTGATGTTTTGGCCGAGCAAACACACACACACCCCTTTGGTGTATGTTGGTCACTTGATACTCCAAGACATACCCTAAACCCTAACATCTTCGCCTATATATATCCCACCATATCACACTTAGAGTTTCATATCATTTCCAAGTCTCTAAAATTTCTTTTCTCTCCCTCTTTTCTTCTTGTAGCTCACGGCTCAACACCCCTTATGAGGGTTAGAGTTTCCTTTGATTCTCTTCAAAATTCAAGCATACTAGGTTCATTTCTAAGGTTTTCTAAGGTTGTTACAAGTATTGGTTCATTGATTCAAGGGTTTATTTCAAGATCTACAAATTAGGGTTTGATTATTAATTAGGGTTTTTCAAGATCCAAGTCTTCCATCATCATCTCTTATATTTCTTAAGCTTGTTCTTCATTTTGTAAGCTTACTTTGAAACTTACACTTTCAATTATACTTTTATTAAGTATTCAATTATATTCTTGCATAGATTCATAAAGTCCTATGGTGTTTATGTTAATTTTTCAAAAAGAAATGAAATGGGTATGTTAAACAAGGAAACTTTTATAAATCTTTTATGCAAATATTGTACTTAGGGTTTAAGCGAAGTGATTAGTATGTTGAAAGATTGTTGGGGATGAGATTAGACTAGATTAAGCATGGTTTTTTGTTGTGGATTAGCTGTGAATGGATATTTTTATAGATTATGCACTATTGTGAAGTTTGGTGAGATTTTTGGAAGTATTTATGAAAAATGATGTTGCTGATCCGTTTTTATTTTTGGGTTTGCGGACACTTAATAATGTTTTCATTAGGGGAGAAGGTAGTTTTCGGATAGCTCGTTCCGAGTAGATAGATTTTCATATTTTGTACACTAAAATCGGACTTAAAATGGCCAAGTTATAGCCAAATGAAACTTGAAATATTTTTTGACAATAATTAATGTAGGTGCTGATGTGAATAGTAAAGTGGGGTTTTGAACGCTTTCGGGACGATTTGAGCTTTTAAAACATTAGTGAAACATATAGTATTACATATATATTAATTAGGATCACTAGAAATGTCGTTAACATATTTTAGGAAAGCGTTAAGGTTTATAAAAATAGTAAGTTTAGTGAATATTAGCAAGGTAGACATGGAAGTTAAACGTTTAGGGTTCTCTAGTGCGTTTACAGAAATATGGATTTAGCAAATATAGGGGACGGTATTAATGTCCCGGAACTAAAAACTTTCCTAAAATTGAAACTTACTAAAAATGGCAATTTTCGGTTAAACGCCGAAACTTAACGAAAAACTCTATAATTTTATTTAGTCACGTTTTGTTAATTAAGCCAAAGCACAAACACTCATGGATGACTTTTTCTCTTTTAAACGATTCGTACAAGTTTCGTATACTTTTCGTCTTTCTATGACGCGTCATTGATTTAGGTCGCAAGTAGGACCTCTTGGCATTATATCTCTTCATTGATTATTATCTCACCATTTGCTTAAGGTGAGTTCATAGCCCCACGTTTTACTATTTTTACTTTACTACTTTGGGGTGAGAAACATTGCTTGTTTTTAAATTATGGACACAGTTACTTTACGTTACCTTTTCCTGATTACGTGTTGCCTAAGTTACGAATAGACCACTAATGTCTGAACTATCATGAACCGTTAATTTCTTAACCGATGGTTTTGTTAAGTGAGCGTGAATGTTGTAAATAGATCTATTATGACTAATTATCCCTATCTGGGTAAGTAACGCTTACTAGATTCGAGAGACACGAACAAACAGATGTATACCATGTCGGATTTCACTAGGTGATCTTGGTTAGATACCTCTAGGGCGGTTATTTTCTTGTTTGGCATATAATATGCTACTTTTAATTGAGCTTCGATGTCATGAGCTTACCGCAACAATAAATACTTTTTATGTGAAGTTGTATCTGTTATAACTGTTACATACGTGCTGTAAACTTGTGGTCCACTCTTAATACTAAATATAAACCTATGAATTTACCAACTTTATGTTGACTGTTTTATGCATGTTTTCTCATGTGTTTAGCCAGATTATTCTTGAAGTGCTAATTGATGTTGCATGCATTACCGAGTGTCTTTCAAGATTTTTTATCTTTAAATTTTAATACTCGTTGTCTTAAAAACTTGCTATGGTTTCGTTGTATTTGTCTAAAGCTTCCGCTAAAACTATTTCATTTATGTTAAGAATATTGTAAGACTTATTTTGTTTTAATCAAAGCAACGAGTTATGTTTTATCAAACGTCCATATAGTGGTTGTTTACTTGATCTTGTGTGATGTATATTATGATGTCACGCCCCTGGACAAGTGTTTCCGTCCAGGCCCCATTTTGGGGGTGTGACACGAAACCACAAGGACCATGGAACCATGGTTCCATTTTTCTTGCCAAGCCATGATTCATAAAATATCTAAAACCCTAAATCCCTTATCTTATAAATACCACATGATAGAATGTTTAGGTAATTTCACACACACTTGCCAAACTAAAATTTCTTTTCTCTTCTCCTTTTTCTTTCTTTGGTCTCGTCAACAAACAACAACAACAAGGGTTCCATATCTTTGATTTATAGCAAGATATAACTATTCCAATATCATTTTTATTCATATATAAGGTGTTTCCAAGAAGTTTTTCATTGATTTCAAGGGTTATTGCAAGGATTAAAAAGTTAAGGTTTTGTTATTTTTATTTGGTTTTCAAGATCCACTACTTCTCCTTTCAAGTTCTTGTTTATAGCTTATTTTCCCATCACTTGTAAGATTATTTCTTGAACCCACTCTTTATTTCTTTAATTTCTTATGTTTATACATAAATCTTATGTGTCCTGTTATGTTTGTGCAAGTTTTCAAAACAAACAAGAGGGTTTATGAAGTAACCAAGTTTTAAGCTTTCTTTAATATACATATTATTATTGTAAGGATGAGTGAATTTGTGGGTTGCAACAATGATGAGAATAGGATTAAGATAGTTTTAAGTATGGTTTTGTTGGTTGGTTTAGTAGTGAATTGGATAAGATTAGAATAAGCACTATTGTGAAGTTTGGGTAGATTTTTGAAAGCATTTACGAAAAATAAGGTTGCTGATCCGATTTTGTTTTGAGGTTTTTGGAAACTTAAAAATGTCGTCATTAGCCAAGAAGGTAGTTGTTGGATAGCTCATTTTAAATAGATAGATTTTCATATATCAAATACTAAAAATGGACTTAAAACGGCCTAGTTATGACCAAATAAAACTTGAAACATTTTTCAGCAAAAAGGGTATTCGGGTGATCAGATTAGCAACTAAAACGGGCTATTCAGAGCCTTTCAGGTCCGAATCGGCTTAAGTTAAAACATGAAAGTTGTCCAAAACGAGATTTTATTACACTATTATGAACCGTTTAGCTTAAAAGTCAAAGACGAGAAACATTTTTTCCACAAATCAGAAAAATAGATTTTTAAGAAACACTATAATTAATGCTTGCTTATTGGAATGCAAAAAATGAGTTTTCGGACACTTTCGGGTTTGTTTGAGCTATAAAAACATTGGCGAAGCATAAAGTGACACTTATATTTGATTAGGAGCATTAGAAAAGTCATTAGCATATTTTCGGGAAAGCGTTAAAGTTTCTAAAGATAGTAAGATTAGTAAATATTAGTGAGATAGACATGGAAGGTAGACGTATAGGTTTCGCAAGTGCATTTTTGGAAATATGGACTTAGCAAATATAGGGGATGGTATTAACATCTCGAAACTAAAAACTTTCCTATAATAGAAACTTACTAAAAATGGTAATTTTTGGTTAAACGTCGAAACTTAATGAAAAACTCTATAATTTTATTTAGTCACATTTTGTTAAATAAACAAAAGCACAAACACAGATGGATGTCTTTTTCTCTGATGAACATTTCGTGCAAGTTTCGTATACTTTCTGTTTTCCTAACACGCGTCATTTATCTAGGTCGCGAGTAGGACCTCTTGGTATTATATCTCTTCATTGATTATTATCTCACCATTTGCTTAAGGTGAGTTCATAGCACTACGTTTTTACAATTTTTACTTTACAACTTTGGGGTGAGAAATAATGCTTGCTTTTAAAATATTGGACACAAGTACTTTACATTATCTTACATGTTTACGTGTTGCCTAAGTAGCGAATAGACCACTAATGCGCAAACTATCATGAACCATTAATTTCTTAGCCGACCGACTGGTTAAGTAAGAGCGAATGTTATAAATAGATCTATTGGGACTAATTATCCCTATCCGGGTAAGTAGCACTTACTATCATGGGGCACCCAAATAAACAAATATATACCATGTCATACTTCATTAGGTGATCTTGGTCAGATACCTATAGGGCATTTTTTTCATTTAGCATATTATATGCTACAGTAGATTGAGCTTCGGTGTCATGAGCTTAGTGTAACGTAAATACTCTCGTGAAGCTGTATGTGTTACAGCAGTTCACACGTTACTAAAACTTGTGGTCCATACTTATTACCAATTCAAACCTATAAATTCACCAACTTTATGTTGACCGTTTTAAGCATGTTTTTCTCAGGTGCTTAGCTTGGATTATCTCAAGGTGATAATTGGAGTCTATGTGCAATGTGACTTCACCGATTTCAAGACTTATATTTTAATTATGCTCGTTATCATTTGTCAAACTTAATTATGTTTCCGCTACTTTTAATTTCATTTGAATGGTTTGTAAAACTTATTTACTTTCTAAATTAATGCAACGAGTACGATTTTTCACTACAACAAAATAAGGCTAATGCAACATTTTATAAGCAACACTTTCCAAATGTGTTGCATTTTAGAGAACATTTAACTTATAGCAACATTTTTATAATAAGTGTTGCACTTTTAGATCTAATGTAACATTTTTTTTAAAAGTGTTGCAAATTTTGTACCATATATTTTATGAATAAAAAATTAAACTGTTGTCTCCCATCCCTCCTAAATGGAATTATATTTGACTTGTCCCGCCCTTCTAAAAATTATTTTCCCCCAAATTTGCTTTCCCTCTTTCTCAGCCAAAATTAAAAAATTTAATTGCTTCTAATCATTATCCATCAATTCTCCCTCCATTCTCAGGACTCACTCCTTCTAACTTGTTGGCCGTTCCGTCACACGTCACTATTCCATCACTCCAAATTAGTTTTTGCAAACATGTTTGCTCGACACTAAAGACTTTATTAAGGTAATAAAACTACTGCTACTGTATTAATATGTCTAATACCATATTATTATGTTTGATTGTTAATCGTATTGCCAATAAGTAGTAATTAGGTTATAGTGTAAGAAACATATTGTTTGTTTAATGTTTATACCTTCTGTTACCAGTACCTTATCTTTGATTTCGAATAAATGTTGTCAATGAAATCGAGACTATTTGGGTGGAATATTGGTTGTGCTATTTATACCATGGCTACCCTATACTCGGATTTACTTTTCCTACACCCTACAGTTTTGGGGTTTCAATTGATTCTTCCTTAGGGTTTCAATATTGGGGTGAGGGTAGGTGGTTGTTACTGATATGGTTTTATTATTGTATTACAGATCATATTTTGAGCTTTTTAAAGTTCATAAATCGGTAATTCCATATGTAACCTATGTGTGCTTGGCATCCTATTTCATGGTACCTAGAATTCTAAGGAAAATTGAAATATTGTTTTAAAGAGGGAGGATTCTGCTCAAGCATCTTTGGCGCATAACATGGTAGCTATAAGTTTATATCATAAAAGCTTAATGTTTGTTTTCCATTTCACCAAAAAAGTTACCGCTAGTATAAAGATGAATATTTTTATGTGATGTTACTTGCGTTGAATATTTTTTGGGGGACCATTTATACATGGATGTTGATCACAATTAGCCCATTATACATAATGCAATATTATACCATAATGATCATAATTTGGTGTTTTGACTTTAAAAGATCACAATAATTCAGTTTGGGATAAATTGATACTGCATAATAATTCTTTTGCTTCTAAATCAATCCATTTTTAGATGCTCTCTGTCTCTGTCAATTGGCTTGAAATATGTTTGTATGACTTATTTTTTTAGTCATTTTAATGGAATATGCTTTAAATTAATATGAAGTTTGACTTAATAGCACATGGAGCATTGTGTATTATGTAAGACCATGACGAGCAAATTAATAATTTTATGTATTATCTTCTTATCTAGGTGGGTGGAAATCATATTCATCTAGACAGAGCTTGTCCACCTCACAAACAGTTCAAGGGAGAGAATGCTCCACTTTATGAGAGCAAAAAAACTGTGTTTATCGATAACCTCCCATTTGATGTGAAGGTATACATCTTTTGCTCAATTCATAGCAGTGCTTAGGTTGTGCATTTTTACTTAGAGTTGGTAGTATGTGCGGGTTGGGTAACATGACAATACAGGTTCGGGTCAAAGCTTAATCTTATATGGGTTTGAAATGGGTCAGATTGATTTGAAATGTGACACTTTTTGACTAAATGGGTTTGGTTTTCGTGTTTATTTTGTTAAGTATGAGTATACTACAAAATTTAACAAGAAAACCCAATCCCGCAAGAGGAGTATAGGGAAGGTAGGATGTAGATAGTCACACCCTACCTAAGGGTAAAGGGATTGTTTCAAAAATGTATTCGGTGTGCGATAAATATGACTATCTAAGAAACTGTTTAAAATAACGATTTAGGTGCTTGCGTGCATCAATTATATACTTAAAGCGGTTTTTTATTTGTTTGAACATTTGACATGTTATTTTGTTTCTATGTCTACTGATGTTTTTTCTATTCAACCTGTTAGAGATTGCACATAACCGGAGCCGATCCGTTGATAAGCAATTTGGTCGATATTGCCACTTGTAGCTTTTATTGATATTGGTACATTTTTTGGTCTTTCAGAACCAAGGACTTTATCAGTTGTTTAGTAGCTTTAACAATCTAAAAAACTGCATTGAGGCTATTCCAGTTGTGAGAGATACTGGTACAAGCATGGGAAAAGGCATTGCTTATGTCTTGTTCACAACAAGGGTACGTGTATAATGCACACATTTAATATCTATTAAATTGTATCACACCTTTATTTTTTAGTCATATCATATAAACCAACCCTATACTCATGCTGACAAGGTTAATCAACTCACTAAATGATAAAACACATAGATATCAAGTTTCTTAGAAAATCTTAGGTTCTTGCAATAGAATATTACTCATATGTTGTTACCGATAAGGTGTTCAGAATATATAGTTAAACAATGTGACGAATTGGCTCTGATGTGCGTATATTTGGATTATGTGTGTACGCAATCAAAGAGCTCTAGAGGAAACGAGCAGAGGCTAGTGAGGAAAAAGGCAAAGGCTAGTGAGGAAAAGGTCGAGAAAATCATATAAATGTGTACAACTTTGCAAAAAGAGAATGAATATATCAAAAGGAAAATGGGATATTTATTAGAGAAATAAGCTCACTTCACTGGTGCGCAAGTTCCTCAAGAATTTGTAAGTCTTCTATCTTCCATGTGTATTGCATTATTTTTTGATCGGATTATATTAACGAGTTAATTAGTATTCTGGCTTAGGAGTTCTAAATATGTTTAGTTATAACTATTTAGATATAAGTTACCTTTGGAGAGTAAAGGCTACCTAGTTGTTCAAATACTTGTCACATTTGAGTATGACTAGTTTGTTCAAGTTCTAAACAAGCATCATATATGCAACTAGAAAAAAATGGTTGTAAATGATTGTGTTGCAACAAGATGCGTAGGATAAGAATGTGCACACCAGTGTTGCAAGGTAGCCGTAGGGTGGTAGTTTCAAAGGACTCAACTTAGGGTAATAAAATGCGCACTTGTTTGTATCAGTAATAGGATCTGCAAAAAATAAGATCAATAAGATATGGTAATCATCAGGAACAAAATAGTAGGCAAGAGAGTGGTTGAATGTTAATCTGCTATATGAAGTAATCACATAACTTGATGTTTAAAAGTTTGGTAAAATATGATCTTTACAGATAACCTAATTAGAATCGGTAGTAGTCATGCAGCTACTAAAACTTATTATTAGAACTGTAACTAATCAAAGAATAGGAACTCTACACACTGCATATCTGCGACTTGAAACAACACGTAATCACATTAAAAGTGCAACACCAAACACCTTTTAAACTTACCACCTACCAAGTTCATAATAAAAATCACTAATTCCCAAGAGGTAGCCCAAAAACCTTTATTTGACACAAGTGAATCTACTTCTGCTTTGGCACACATCTCATGAAACGATGATCTAAAAGAAAGGTGCTTGTGAATGTCATTCTACACTGAGAATAACAGATTATGAGATTTCATGATCTTTCAAGTTTCAACACATTTGATCTATTTGTTGCTCCCCTTTTTTTGCTAAACTTTATACTATGACCCATTTAATGAGTGGTTTGCTATTCATCATGTGATGTAGTTTTACGGTTGTACCATTTCTAGAAAATACTAGCACATAAGTAGACTATAAAATTATTGAAAATACACTTATATTGTATAGATCCCACACAACATGGTCGGTGGATGTGAAAGATGTGCGTATTCTGTTCATAAGGAGTTGAATACAAGACATGGTTATTTCTTTGATAACTTCTTAATTTTATTATCATGAATGCAAAATATATATGTAACATGAAAAGCTCAACATTTATTACTCCCTCCGTCCCATTTTTATTGTCTACGTTTCCCTTTTGGGATGTCCTAATTTAATTGTCCACTACTAAAAATGGATGGGGATGTTTGATCAAGTTTACTATATTACCCTTGTTTGAAATTATAATTACAAACTTGAAAGAAGACTTTAATTAATTAGTTAAGGGTAAAACTGTCATTCTGTCAAAAAGTAAGAAAGAGAAAGCAGTAATGAATGCACTTTTCTTAAACTGTGTGTTTTTTGTCGGGGGACAATAATTTTGGGACGAAGAGAGTATAATGCATGAAAGAAAGCGGTGTGTACCTGCTGGGAATATCACGCCGTTGTGTGTAGTTATTTCCCTAAGACATTAGACGAGAAAATCCATATTGTAAGGCTTGTAGCTGAATACTTGAACATAAATTTTATTTTACTAAACAAATATAAGACTTAACTACCATAGGAAACATGCTACATTGATGGCTGAATATTTGACCTGAAGCATATGTTAACATCTTAGCAGAATATTCGTGTTCCCTGATTCGTACTCAAACTGATGTTTTTCATCATCACTTTGAGCAAAGATTGACCGAAGGGTAAATCGTGTAACAGGGATCCTATCTGATGGTTGGTGATCATCCATGACAATCTGTACATAAATATAAAAGAAACATAATTTCATAACAATGATTTCATTGATCTGAAGTATGGCACACTTAAAATGACCCCCTTTACGTAAACAAAACTTATTACTATCATCAAATCTTTATATTAAAAGTTTGAATATTTCTTTCCCTCCTTTCCCCGAATAACAAAAAGTATATTGTTCCAAGTAGGGGTGAGCATATCGGACTACGGACCGGACCAAACCGAGAAACCAGCCTGGACCAAACCCGCTTCGGTCTGGTCCTAGGTCCACACTTTACCACATGTTCGGTCCTCGGTCCGGGGTCGATCCAGTCCGGTCTTACGTACAATAATGCCTTCTCGGACCGGATCACCGAAGAACCAGACCGGAACTTGTAACAACTAGTTTATCTATTATAAAGCATCTGCCATTCATAGTATGCACGCAAAGAAATTCAAAATCGGGTCCTTATTAAAACTGGCTACGCGTTTAGATATAACTAGAAGCAAGTGTAACAAAACTTAATAACTCGATAAAGCATCTGGAACCTTAGAAAGATCTTCTATTAGTAGATGAAAAGCCACTAGTTTTGTAACTGTAACTCACAATAGTTGTCAAGTGGCTGCAGTTTTTCTATGATCTTTCTGTTTTGCGCTAGAAGAGACATTTGTATGAGTTTTAAAAAGTGACGCCTTCACATGTTTTTATGTTAAAAGCACATGTTTATTTCTTTCAGCAGAGTTTATTATGGTTTTCATTTTAGAATTTGTATGGGTACCTGCGTATTTAGAGCAGCCGAGCATCCTACTTATGATGAGATGAAAAGCTTTTACGTAATGTGATCAGCAATGTTGTTTTTCCTTTTTTGGTTCATGTTACATTCTTCCGAATGTGAGTATTATGTTTACCAGCTACAAAACTAATCGTATCCTTTTGTCAACTTCATATGCAACAGGCTACGTGCTATTTTGGCCGATGTCAACCCACGAGTAAAATTTGCAAAGATGATGTCATTATTTGTAGGATTGTAATTTGATAACTTTATTTTTTTGCTGAAAAGATAGATAATACTAGATGTATGCACAAGTCAAAGTACAATATGATATTATTTATGGTATAATATTATTTCTATTACGGAATAGAAAATCATAATGTATTAGACTTGAAATAAGGAAACGGATATAAGTAGCATATGTATCACATGGAAAAAAGCGTTACGAATCATTCAAAAAAGCGTTGCAACTTTATGCTAGAAACAACCAAAATTATTGCATTTAGTAGATTAAAGTGTTGCAATTATAGTGTCACTAAATAATATTGTGTTGCATTTTAGTGAAAAAGTGATGCACTTTAGTGGAAAAGTGTTGCACTTGTTTATAGCAATGTTGCAGTTGATTCAAAAAGTGTTGTAGTTAAATGTCAAAAGTGTTGCCATTGAAGGTAAAAAGTGCTGCATTTGAGTATAAAAAGTGTTGAACCTTAAAGTATTGCATTTGCTAAACATAAGCAACACTCTCAAAAAGTGTTGCATAATCTTATAAAAAGTGTCGCTTAAACCTAAGGCAACATTACATAACGTAGCACTTGGTAAAGTGTCATATTAGGCATAATGCAACTTTTTAAAGACATAATACAACACTTTAGTGGTGTTTCTTTAGCTTCATTTTGTAGTAGTGTTTCAAACGTCCATGATTAGTGGTCGTTTTTTGTTGCTTTGTGTTTGAAATATTATGACGTTACACGCTTGAACACGTATTCCGTCCAAGCCCCATTTGGGGGTGTGATAGATTTGTATCAGAGCTAAGGTTATTGAGAACTTTGTAGAATATCTAGGTCTGGTCTATAACCAATATGTGATCCTTATGTGCTTTTATGTGTGCCTTATACGTGCTTTTGCTATGTCGTATACGTGAGTATCATTTTGACTTGAGCCTGCTATGATATGGGTTTACCTCTGCCCTGCGTTTATCGTTCCATGCATTTATGTTTCTTTGCGTTTATTTTTGCCCTTGAGCTCCATTTTGCTACGAACTTACGTTTGTCTTGCGTTTACCTTTTCTCTGTGTTTACGTTTTCCTTACGTATATTTCCCCACCCGTTTGTATAGAAGTTGTCTATATAAATACTAAACTTTTCAAAGACATTGTGAGTGACACAATGGTCCTTAAATTTTACTAATACATTGTGAGTGACACATGGTCTCATTTATTCTAAAACATCGTGAGTAATACCATGGTCTTTAAATATAACACCCTGTGTTTTCAAGTCATTGACGACGTCGATAAATCCACAATGTACCTTTTGTATTGTACGCGTTTGCTTGTGATTTCATGAATTAAGTTTAAATCGCGTAAGTTAAAAATTAGCGTTCAATGTAAACGGGCATCAAACAATTAAATGTTTACATCAAGCAAGGGTTGAGTAATTATTTTGAGAATAATTATTAACTTTGTTCATTTTATTTTTATCGGATACGTAAAGTGTATACGTTTCGCGATAAATTGCGTTTAGGCATACCCGGAACCACCAAAACTTTTCTACGCTTCAACAAATACCCACATTTGTACCCAATACATAAAAATTACAAAAATACATCACTTATATCTCTCTTTGGCCGGATATGGACCAAAGGATACAAGAAAATCTCATAAAGGAACACATTTCCTAGTTTTCATGAGATAACCTCAACTATTAGGGAACATATAATCAATTTCTTCAAACTTTGACCAAAGACTATGACCATGACCATCCTTAAGACCCTCAATGTGTTCCCTTGACTAGTCATAAGACTTTATAATGCAAGTAACTAGATGTATATCACACACTTCTCATTTCCTTAGTGAAAAATCAAACAATACTCCCTTTGTCACACATACAAACCCACGGCCAAACCAACAACAACACACAATCCATACAAAATTTTCTACAACCCATACACACTTATACACATCCATCCTAAGATATTCTAAGGTATTTCCAAGCATTGGCTAAGCATTTTCAAGTATTAATCAAGTGAAAGGAAGCTAGGGTTTATTTAAGAAAACTAGGATTTTCTTTTGTGCAAGCTTTGGATTTTTATCTAAACAAGGGTTTAGATTACTTTGATCATCATCATCATACACCATAAGGTCATCTAGAACCCTTTATGTTCTTTCAATATTCATTTTATGCATATGTTAGTTCTATGTATCTTGAATCACCATGTAGGATTTTTAACATGAAAATGGAGTTTTTACTTGTAATGATCATTTTGCACACTATGATATATGTTGAGATGTTACTAATATCATGTTAAAAGGGATGAGAAAGTATTGTACCATATTAAGTTGGTGTAAAAATGATTAACTACAAAAGTAGTAAGGTATAAAAGCAAGGTTAAAAATGGATCCAACAAGGTCACTCAAAGATTCTGTCCAAAATTCGTATATATAACACATTATTTTATCTTTTTATAAAGTAGTATGATTCACGACGATTCCGAAAAGGTAAGAAACTTGTCAAACGGATTTATAACGAAAAAGTTAGAGCGAAAACGAGATATATATTCGAGGTATAAAAATCCAACATTTGTTAAGTTAGTAGTTTCTGTCCGGATTTTAAGATGGTATTTGCGGCACTTTCGAGTCCGTTTCGGCCTTCGGCCGAAACATGAAAGTCGTTCGGAAGGTCGTTTTACTTCCCCGCGAGGTTCTTTAAGTCTAAAAGCGAGTGATAACGGGTCGTAAGGCGGGGGCAAAATCTGGCTTTTTGGTAATTAATACACTGCATCAGATCTGATGCGAGTGCTTTTTCGCCCATTTCGGTCGAGTTTCGGGTCTCGGACAGAACTGGAAAGTTGTTCAAAATATCGTTTCGCATAAATTCTCTTTAGAACCCGAGTCATGAAAATGTGATTTAGTGGGTCATTATAGTCGGGTCAGACTTAGAAAATAAACTATAACACTACCAGGAGTAACTAATATACTACCAGTAGTAATAACTATAACTACCAGGAGTAACTACAACACTACCAGGAGTAACTAATACCCTACCAGGAATAACTATAATTACATTATTCAGATATTTATAAATGTTTTACAATTATAAATATGTTTTCACTCAAACAATTAGATGGTGATTAGCTAAATAGACTTATGCATGGTAGAGATTACTCAATGTGATTAGTACTTATACGACCTTAAATTAAATAGGTTGCATTCGACGATTTGCGTGACGCATTATTTGTGATACACTTGGCATTTGCTCACTCAAGGTGAGTTCATAGCCCCACGTTTTACATGATTTGTTTTATAAGTTTTGGGGTGAGAACATGCTTGTTTACAAATGCATTTATATGGTTGATAACAAATTGATTTACATACTCTTTTATATATCTCGCGATGAGATACACTACTTGGTTTACTTTTTGGACGTAAACACATACTTGACTTTTACTCGAATAATTACGGATTAGCTTAGGTTTCATGAACTGTAAATCACTTGGAGGGTGAGCGCGAATGTTATAAAATAGATCTATTGGGGATTGACAACCCCCGTTCGGGTGATTAGCTCTCACTAGTTCGAGATCGAACTAACGAACGTTATAACATTGTCGGAGCACAACACGACATACTGATGAATCTGAACCTTACGGTGCCTTGAATAAAGTGGCATACTTATAATGAGTCTACGTAGCAGTTCCATGAACTTAGAGTAATCGTAATCATTTCTCTTACATACTTGAAACTAATTGGGATATTGTGCTCATTATAATATCTACTTGAAACATTTTTGGATATTGTGTTCATTATAATATCTACTTGAAACATTTTGGGATATCGTGTTCATTACAATATCTACTTGAAACATTTTGGGATTTTATATAAGTAAACCTATTAAAGTCAATGAAACTTTTATCTTATAAAATCTTGATGTCTTTTTTCAAAACTATGGAGGACCTATCGTTGAAAAACTCTAATCTTTTGTAAGGACATTGGATTGAATCTTATTTTTAACGTCCATTTAAGGTCGTTTCCTATATCTTGATTGTTGTACTTTGACGTAGCACCCCAATGTAACCATTCCGCTGCTACCTGATTTTGGGGGTGTCTACAGATGGTACCGGAGAGCCATAAGGTTATAGGAACTGGGTCATTTTCAACAACATAGTTATAACCACAAAGTTTAAAGTTTTCTTTTCTTTCATTTTTTAAAAAATGCAGAAATCCTTCATCGCTTATCGATTCCACGCGGCGGTTATTCCTGATCCTTACTTACTTTTTCCGATTGTCATGATTGCATTATATATAATCTTAGATATATAATACTTGGTTTAAATTCTCGATATCTTACGTCTATCTTTTGACATATCAATATCTATTTCTATCGATCAATTATATAAATATCGACTATCCTGATTAATTTATGATATCAATGCTTAGACTTTATCCCTTTAGGAATTCTCGCTTAAATTTCTGTTGTACTTTCGCTTTAATTTCTGTTGTACTGAATAATTTCAAGTATCTATCAAATTAACATATTATGAAAACGTCAATTCTACTTTAACTCTCTATAAGTTTTTATACAAATCACTCCCACAATTATTAGGAAATTATAACACAATTTATGACGAAAATGAGCATGCATCGTTAACCTCTAATATACATAGCCTGATCAATATGTATAATTAGGAAGGTCATGCACATGCTGAGAGTAGGTCACTTAAAACTTCTGTCTAGAAATAATTTTCTATTTGCATCAGTTTTGTGTGCGTATTCAATAAAATCGGGCGGGGGGGGGTTTCTTCTGGAATCGAATTAGTAACGTAGCAACTAAGCAGACATTCATCCCACCTTACTATATTAAAGTTTTTTTTTCGGGGACCAAATCAAAAAAAAAGAAAAAAATGTTAACAATCTGACACGTTAAGCTGAAGGAAACAAATAAACCCACTAGGAGCCGAGCCTTGGTCGCAACAATAAATATTAAACCAACATCACAAATCTTGAAACACCCAAGTTAAATCAATTTAGAAAGGAAATGCAAATGAGTTACCAAGCGTGGTAACGGAATTATCGAAATGCATAAATAAAAGTAACAAAAAGATTTATTGCCACAACGTCCATTTATTATCTTAGAAATAAGTTACCATAGAACATAAAGGGAAATACAAGTTTTTATTACAACCTTCCCCTAATATCTATTCTTCCAAAGAGATCTACGCAATGCAGAACGATGAGGGGCCGAGGAATTTGCTAGATATAAAGGCCAAATACTGAGATCCTTTTTCGTATGGGAAGTAGGCAAGATAAATGCCGAGTACTATCACGGTCGCCATCGCCAAGAGCGTGATGATGTGCAACATTTTTGAGGATTGGATAAGAGAAAATGTAAGTGAAAAAAAATTAAATGTTGTATGAAAAAATGGAGGAGAAAATTTTGTATAAAAAGGGGGAAAGTAACCGTTGGGAGTTACTGTTCACCGACCGTTGGGGCACTGTTCAAAAAAAATAAAAATAAAATAAAAATAATAATAAAATAAAAATAAATAAATAATAATAATAATAATAATTATCTACACCTCTTCATCAACACAATTCCAGGAGAAGTATCTGCATCTTTTCACTAAACCAGTACCTTCGCCAGGTATCGCAACCTGAGCCTTGAGGACAAGGCTCTTCTAACCAGAGGAGACTATAACATTCCGTATTTTCAGGTCATTTTATGACGCCATTTATTTCGTCATAAATTCACCATTTATTTTATTTTAGTTTCGTACGCGCTTACTTTTAATTCTTATTATATAATTAAATCGCGTAAACTAAAAATTAACAATTAACGTAACAGACACCAAACGAATTAAAGTTTTTGTCAAACAAGCAATATATTATTTTTACGAAAGTAATAATCAACTTTTTATATTTTATTTTTATTGGATACGTAAAACGTTTACGTTTCGCGATTAAATACATTTAGGTATACCCGGAAGCACCAAAACTTTTCTACGCTTCAACAAATACCCACTTTTATACCCAATACTTAAAATTAACTCAAAAAACCATCCCATGTATACCATAGGGCGTTTGGTATGTAGTAAAACTCAAAAAGATATTCAAACTTGCAAACAATGTTCTTAAAGACCATGAAACTTGTCCTACACTTGCAAGACATTGACCAAAGACTCCACAATTCACTCATCTTGTTCCTTGACCAACTAGGTACATCTTTGACTAGTTATATGAATATATAATACTTTAGCTAGTGAGATACACACCATTCTTCATTTAAGGTGTAAAACACAAAAATTTCACCATCCCCCTCTATAGCTCACGGCATCAAAACCCTCCCAACTAAATCCATACAAAATTTTATACAACCTATACACACCTACACACACCATTCATAAGATATTCTAAGAGGTTTCCAAGCATTGGTTAACCATATTCAAGTGTTAATCAAGAAAAGGAAGGTTATGGTTTATTTGGAAAAGTTAGGGTTTCATATTGTGCAAGCTTGGGTTTAAAGGCTAAACAAGGGTTTAGCACCTATTTTTCATCATCATCATACACCATAAGGTCATCTAGAACCATCTATGTTCTTTCAATATTCATTTTATGCATATGTTAGTTCTATTGTAGCTTGAATCACATGTAGGATTTTATCAGGTAAATAGAGTTTTTACTTGTAATGATATTTTGCACACTAATTATATATGTTGAGATATTGCTTATATCTGTTAGATGGGATGAGAACAGTATTGTTCACCATATTAAGTTGGTGTAAAATGATTAACTACAAAACTAGTAAGGTATAAGCAAGGTTTAAATATGGAAATCATCAAGGTCACTCAAAGATTATGTCCAAAATTTGTATATATAACACATATTTTATATTTTTATAAAGTAGTATTATTCACGTCGATTCCAAAAAAGGTAAGATAACTTGTCCAACGGATTTTTAACGAAAAGCTAGAGCAAAAATGAGGTATATATTAGAGAATAAAGATCCCAGATTTGTTATGTTAGTGGTTTTGTCAGGATTTAAGATGGTTTTCGCGGCACTTTCAGTCCGTTTCGGCCTTCGGCAGAAAAACATGGAAGTCGTTCGGAAGGTCGTTGTATCCGTGGAGGTTCTTTAAGTCTAAAGTAAGTGATTAGGGTCGTAAGGGGGGGCAAAAATCTGGCTTTTGGTAAAATTAATACACTGCATCATGATCTGATGCGAGTGCTTTTTCGCCTATTTCGGTCGAGTTTCGGGTCTCGTGACAGAATTGGGGAAAGTTGTTCAAAATATCGTTTCGCATAAATTCTCTTTAGAACCCGAGTCATGAAAATGTGATTTAGTGGGTCATTCGGGTTACCAGGAGTAACTAATATACTATCAGTAGTAATAACTATAACTACCAGGAGTAACTACAACACTATTTTTTTTTTTTTTTTGTTTTTTTTTTTTTTTTTCCAGGAGTAACTATAACACTACCAGGAGTAACTAATATACTACCAGTAGTAATAACTATAACTACCAGGAGTAACTACAACACTACCAGGAGTAACTAATACCCTACCAGGAGTAACTACAACACTACCAGGAGTAACTAATACCCTACCAGGAGTAACTACAACACTACCAGGAGTAACTAATACCCTACCAGGAATAACTATAATTACATTATTCAGATATTTATAAATGTTTTACAATTATAAATATGTTTTCACTCAAACAATTAGATGGTGATTAGCTAAATAGACTTATGCATGGTAGAGATTACTCAATGTGATTAGTACTTATACGACCTTAAATTAAATAGGTTGCATTCGACGATTTGTGTGACGCATTATTTGTGATACACTTGGCATTTGCTCACTCAAGGTGAGTTTCATAGCCCCACGTTTTACCTGTTTTACATATATTTTGTGGTGAGAACATGCTTGTTACAAATTCAATTACGTGTTTGATTAAAACTCGTTACGTGCTCATTTTCAACTCGTCTGCATACATGTTTACAAACGCATTTACATGGTTGATTACCTGTTTGGTTTATATACTCATTTATACATCTCGCGAGGAGATACAATACTTGGTTTAAATTGATTGGGCGTGAACACTCGCTATAATTTGGTTACACACTCATATGTATATCTCACGGTGGGACACAATACTAAATTACTTATTTAGGGACGGAACACATTGCTTGTTTTTACATGG
>BQNB010059919.1:11464-37128 GCA_026074375.1 Tanacetum coccineum | reverse complement strand
ATCAAGTCATAGGAAATCTTAATCAAAGAACCTTAAGGTCTCAAGCCCAAAATCATAGCAACTTCTTTTGTTTTATATCAACAATAAAACCTAAAAATGTCAATGAGGCATTAAAAATGAAAGTTGGGTTGTAGCCATGCAAGAAGAACTAAATCAATTTATAGCTAATGATGTTTGGGAATTAGACTATAAGTCAATTGGTCATAGGAACAAAATGGGTCTTTAGAAATAAATTAGATGAATACGGTATAGTATCTAGAAATAAGGCTAGATTAGTAGCACAAGGATATAATCAACAAGAAGGTATATATTATGATGAAACATACGCTCCGGTAGCTAGGTTAGAGTCAATTAGAATACTTATTGCTATTGCTTGTGCAAATGATTTTAAATTATATCAAATGGATGTAAAAAGTGCATTTCTAAATGGTTTTATAAACAAAGAGGTTTATATTGCTCAACCTCTGGGGTTTATTGATTTTCAAAAACCAAACTTTGTTTATAAACTTAAGAAGGCTTTGTATGGTCTTAAGCAATCTCCTAAAGCTTGGTATGATAGACTAAAAGAATGTTTGATAAAACACGAGTATTCAATGGGAATGGTCGATAATACACTTTTTACTAAGAAATCAAAGTCACATCTTATCATTGTTCAAATATATGTCGACGACATTATATTTGGTTCCACGAGTCAAAACTTATGTGATGATTTTGCAAAAATCATGCACGACGAGTTTGAGATGAGTATGATGGGGGAGTTGAACTTCTTCTTGGGTCTTCAAATTAAACAAATGGAAGACTAAATATTTTTCAATCAATCCAAGTACATCAAGGAGATGTTAAAGAAGTTCGGATTGGAAGATTCCAAACCAACCAAGACTCCGATGTTAACGAAAATCAAGCTCACTAAGGACGATGAATCCGACTCCGTGGATAGCTCTAAATATCGAGGTATATTAGAGGAACTAGTCACTTAGGATTATGGTATCCGAAAGGAACCGGAATAGAAACTATAGTTTATGCCGACTCCGACCACGCGGGCGATTACATTGATCGTAAAAGCATTAGTGGCATTTGTACGTTCATGGGATGTTGTTTGACATCTTGGTTCGCTAAGAAACAAAAGGCCCTTGCTATCTCCACAACCGAAGCCAATTACGTCTTTGCTGGGAAGGCATGTCAACAAGCACTATGGATGAAACAAGCTCTCATCGACTACGGCATACGCCTCGACGACGTTCCAATTATGTGCGACAATAAAGGCGCTATCGACTTAAGTAAAAACCCCGTACAACACTCTAGAACTAAACATATAGAAATTCGTCACACTTTCTACGCGATAACGTCCAAAAGGGCAACATCTCTATCGAGAAAGATGCATCTGAGGATAATATAGGCGATATATATACTAAGCCCTTAAACGTGAAGTATTTAATTATTTAAGATTAGGATTAGGAATGATAGAACTCATCATGGATAGTGATTCTCCATCATCTAAAAAATAATCGTAAGCAGAAATTTAATGAAGTAATTAATCATTATTCAAAAGATGTTAATTCTCATTACAAGTTCCGATTAAAAAACTTCCGATCGTGAACATAATCGAGATTACAATTTTACTAGATAAAGAAAATATCAATAAAATGACCATCGATATTTTCAAAATCTACATGTATGGTCAATACATGAAATTACAAAATCGATTGAAAAGGACGAAAAGAACAATCATCGAATTGCAACTCACACTTGTATTGACGATGTTTTGTTAAGTCTAAATGTTCATAAATAATTGTGTTATTCGCAATAGTCAAATTTATGCTAAAAGTTAACACATACGGTGAATTTCTTTCAGGATAATTCACGACAAAAGTTGCACGTTTTCACTCAAAAAAACTTGAAGTCAACTCCGAAACTTATACACATACTCCTAATTAGTATTTATAAAATACTTCAATTGCAAAAACACAACTCCATATCTTAATTTGCCTAAAAGTGACTCTGTCCGTTTTTTATGGATACCTGTGAATCAAGGGATCACCTTACGGAGATCCGTTTTGGTTTAGGTGGATCAGTGTGTAACTAAATCATTGGTAATTAACTAATTTTAACAAATAGGTCACAAACAAGTATTAAACAAACACACCCACGAACTCAAATACTAAAACCCTTAAACAAACCAATATCGGCAATTGGAGGAATTAATTTACAAGATCATCAACAAATCATCAATCCTATAACTATTGATAAGGGATTTCATCTTACTTTTTTATTTAATTTCTTACTTAAGGTTTTGTTCTTGATCAAAACACGATAATTTGGGCTTTCAATTTTTTTGTTATTTTTGTGCTCATTAGAACTGATATAACAATGTAAACTAATTATATTACTCACAATGCATAATTGAAGCGTTTCTACAAAATCATTTTTGGACAATACCCAAGTTATGCTTTTCCACTTCTAGGAAGTTTTCAAAACAAGGGTTGTTTAACTACATTGTTAATGCAACGCAAAAAAAATTCTCTTCATGCATTAAGACTTTTGAATGTATATACGAGATGCCTTAATATTCTAAGAATTTTTCGCTCCCCCCCCCAATTCATCTAGGCATATCAAACATAGGTTATGCATCAGGTTTTGCTTATTATTTTATTATCACTTTTCATTTTGTAAGGTCAAGCGAACCATTACACCACATCAAGTCAATTATAAACACTTTTACATTGTAGTTTTCACTTTATTGAGTCATTGATACATTTATAATAATTTCTCATTGAATCACTTAAATTTCACTGGTACCAAAATGCAAAGTGATTCGTACAAGACTACAGAAAACCAGTGCCTAGCTCTAAAAAATCTACAATGATCCAAACATGTCTGTTTTTAATAAACTTAGGTTACTTATAGGAATTTAGAAAGTATATATGTTCATGAAGGGAGAACCATTGACCCATCTTTCTACAATGACCTTAGTGATGACTCAGTGGCCAAGTTTACCGCCATAGGTTTTTATTGCTTGCTATCTCTAGATGAGAAAATTTGTCCTAGGTTATTTTTGAGTTTTTCAAAACTTCTTAAGTAGAAAGAGACTCCAACAAACCATTTCTTAATCAATTTCGTTAATCAACAATCATCAATTTAACTCTCCACTTGCTTTAATTTGCCGAGCTTACCCATCTACCTAATCAAGGCATTTGTATCTACTCCGATGCATAGGGTCTTGATGAACTTGAGAAAACCATAGAGCAAATTAAACCTTACAACTCACGTCTTCCTGCTCTTGATGATATCCGAAACCTAATCCATAGAAGAACCACCATCTACAATTTGCCAAACCAAATCGAAACAAATGATCTCTTTGATCGCCTAGGCCTGTAATTGTCATTAACCCAAAAGGGAAAATTCCTATTCCACCATAAGAAATAGAGACCACACTCAAGCAGTTATTGCTTTAATGTTGTATTGCCTACAAAATAGACAACCCTTTAACCTTGCCTACTTCATCATTAGGAGGATGTACTTCTTTAGGGATAGACGAGCCAAAGTTCTACCATATGGCATGATATTGACTCGTCTCTTTAAGAACCTTAAAGCAAACATGGCATAAGGCTCATTTGATGAACGTTACAAACTTGTCCCAAGGAAAAATGTCCTCATTAAGGCAAAACATCCAAAAGACCTCACCTAAAAGAACTAGGATTGTAGGAAAAAGTCTAAACGTACCTAATTATCCACCTTATCTTCAACCGAATTACCACTTTCAGATAATGGAGACTTGCCTAGTACTTAGCTTTCACTTAGGTCTTATCATAGGGCTCTTAAGGATGATCCAAACATGTCCAAGGAACAAAAGGAGATAAGAGGAATGTTTAAAATTTTAGATAGAGCATTGCACAACTTTGCGAGGATGTTGAAGAAAGGATGTCGTTGAAGAAAGACTTGTTTGTGAAACATTTTAAGTGTCTTATTAATGTTTCTTTGGATTGTTAACTTGTTTACTTGAATTTGCATGCGTACACTAGATGTTGAAACTATGTACTCTCTTTATTATGCTATGCCTTATGAATATCTAATCATGTCGATGTTATTTGATAGTACAAAATATTGCTTGCATAATAATTTATCTTGTGTTTTGGGTGAAAATTGATGTTCTGGTCATTTTTGTTGAAGTTTGCGACACTCGGAATCCACCATTTGGTAGATGTACATTATTATGGTGGATCCGTGTGTCGCAAACTTCAACAAAAATGACCAGAACATCAATTTTCACCCAAAACACAAGATAAATTATTATGCAAGCAATATTTTGTACTACCAAATAACATCGACATGATTATGATAGTCATAAGCACTAGCTAATAAAGAGAGTACATAGTTTCATCATCTAGTGTACGCATGCAAATTCAAGTAAAAAAGTTAATAATCCAAAGAAACATTAATAAGACACTTAAAATGTTTCACAAACAAGTTTTTCTTCAACAACATCCTTTCTTCAACATCCTTGCAAAGTTGTGCAATGCTCTAGCTAAAATTTTAAACATTCCTCTTATCTCCTTTTGTTCCTTGGACATGTTTGGATCATCCTTAAGAGCCCTATGATAAGACCTAAGTGAAAGCTAAGTACTAGGCAAGTCTCCATTATCTGAAAGTGGTAATTCGGTTGAAGATAAGGGCGGCGCAAATTACTACGTGAGGAGTAAAGCTTTAGACTTTCCTACATTCCTAGTTCTTTTAGGTGGAGGTCTTTTGGGTTGTTTTGCCTTAAGTGAGGACATTTTCCTTGGGACAAGTTTGTAACGTTCATCAAATAAGCCTTATGCCATGTTTGCTTTAAGGTTCTTAAAGAGACGAGTCAATATCATGCCATATGGTAGAACTTTGGCTCGTCTATCCCTAAAGAAGTACATCCTCCTAATGATGAAGTAGGCAAGGTTAAAGGGTTGTCTATTTTGTAGGCAATACAACATTAAAGCAATAACTGCTTGAGTGTGGTCTCTATTTCTTATGGTGGAATAGGAATTTTCCCTAATGACTAGTTTACAAGGCCTAAGGCGATCAAAGAGATCATTTGTTTCGATTTGGTTTGGCAAATTGTAGATGGTTGGTTCTCTATGGATTAGGTTTCGGATTCATCTAAGAGCAGGAAGGACCGTGTGTTGTAAGGTTTAATTTGCTCTATGGTTTTCTCAAGTTCATCAAGACCCTATGCATCGGAGTAGATACAAATGCCTTGATTAGGTAGATGGGTAAGCTCGGCAAATTAAGCAAGGGAGAGTTTGAAAAAATATGATTGTTGATAAACGAATTGGATTTAGAAATGGTTTGTTGGAGTCTCTTTCTAGCTTAAAGAGTTTTGTAAAATCAAAGATAAACTAGGACAAATTTGCTAATTCTAGTTAGAATATAAGCAATCAAAAACTAATGGCCATGGTAACTTGGCATGAGTCATCATTAATGTCATTGTAGAAGATGGGGCAATTTTTGGGGTTTTTTCTTTTTTTTTTTCCCTTCATGAATATATACTTGTCTAAATTCTATAGATATCCCTAAGTGTATCTGACAGGTTGGGATCATTGTTAGATTTTTAGAGGCATAGGCACGTGTTATCTAGTAGTCTTGTTGAGTATTCACTTGGCATTTTGGTACCTACGTGATTTATAGTGATTTCAATGAGAAATTATTATAAATGTCAATGACTCAATAAGTGAAAACTACAATGTAAGTGTGTTTATATGGACTTGATGTGGGTGTATGGTTCGCTTGACCTTAACAAAATGAAAATAGTGATAATAAAAATAATAAGCAAAACTTGATGCACAACCTATGTTTGATATTGCTCTAGATGAATGGAGCGAAAAATGCTTATGAATTAAGCATCTCGTATATACATTCAAAAGTCTTAATGCATGAAGAGAATTTTTTTTGCGTTGCATTAACAATGTAGTTAAACAACCCTTGTTTTGAAAAGTTCCTAGAAGTGAAAATCATAACTTGGGGTTTTGTCAAAAATTGATTTTTGGCGAATCGCTTCAATTATGCTTTGTGAGTATTATATTAGTTATACATTGTTATATCATAGTTCTAATTGCACAAAAATAACAAGAAAAATTGAAAGCCCAAATTATGTGATTTGATCAAAATCAAAACCTTAGGTATGAAATTAAATAGAAAATAAGATGAAATCACTTACAATTTTACTAGATTGATGATTTTTGATGATCTTGTAAATTTATTTCTCCAACTTGCCGATTTGTTTGTTTACAGGGCACCCCCCTCTACCTTTCCTTTTTTTTTATTAGTATTTGAGTTCGGGGTAGTGTTTGTTTAATACTTGTTGTGGTCCTAATTTGTTTAAAATTAGTTATTGCTTCCATGATTTGTGACACACTGATCCACCTAAACCATATACGGATCTCCGTATGGTGGATCCGTGATTCACAGGTATCCATAAAAACGGACAGAGTCAATTTTTAGGCAAATTAAGATATGGTGTTGTGTTTTTGGCAATTGAAGTATGTTATATATACTATTAGGAGTATGTGATATAATTTTCGGAGTTGACGTCCAAGTTTTGAGGTGAAACGTGCAAACTTGTCGTGAAATTCTCATGATAAGAATTTCAACGTAAGCGATCCCTATAGGAGTGTTATATCTTTAGCATATGTTTGACCATTACTAATTAACCACAATCATTATGAAAATTTAGCAACACAAGTGTGAGTTCGCAACTTCGACGATTGTTCGTTTTGTCTTTTTATCGATTTTGTTAATTTATGATTGACAATAATGTCAGATTTCAAAAATATCCTAATGGGCGTTTATTTATATTATTTTAAATCTAATAAAATTTCTAATCTCGGATATGTTCACGACTCGGAGTTATGTAATTGGTTCTTTGTAATGAGAGATTAATTTGAATAATGATTAATTTCTACTTTTAATTTCCGCTTACAATTATTTTGAAATGATGGAGAATCATATCAATGATAAGTTCATCATTCTAATACTTAATCTTAAATAATTAAATACTTCATGTTTTAAAGGCTTAGTAAATATATCGGCTATATTATCTTCGGATGTAACTTTCTCGAAAGAGATATTGCCCTTTTGGACGTTATCGCGTAGAAAGTGGTGACGGATTTCTATATGTTTAGTTCTAAAGTGTTGTATGGGGTTTTTACTTAAGTCGATAGCGCCTTTATTGTCGCACATAATCAGAACGTCACGTAGGCGTTTGCCATGAGTTATGAGGAGCTTGTTTCTCCATGAGGTGCTTGTAAGTGTAAATATTATGATATTGAATCTATACAATCTCTTATGTTGTGGTTTATGACAAACATGTGGACTTGTAATACATAACCTAAACGTGCGCAAGTTACTCGTAATCAAAAATCATCAATGAATACATGCATCAACATCTCGACATTCAAGTATGCATCAAGAGACATTAGGTTTTACACCCGTCGTAAATACATAAGGTAAGATACAAACAAATGCAATTAAACATGATTAGTGATCAGGAATTAATTTTTCTTATTAATCCATCACATTTCTACAAAACTATATTTTTACAAAATACACAAAATAGTTTTGCTAAACAAAAATAAAAATAATGTTTTATTTGAAATTCAAATTTTGAATTTAGTTTTCCCCCCCAAAACTGAATACAGCTCAGCCAGATAAACCTTCCCCACAAAAGGACAAAAATCAGAGCGTCAGTCTAGGGGCAGCCCCCTTAGTGCCTAGGGCGGCCCCCATATATATATGGGGCCGCCGAGACCGCCACCAGTTGACCGTTGGATTTCCTTGCCTATAAATATTTCACTCTTTCCTGCAAAAAATTAACCGTCTTTGCACAAATTTTTCAAATTGCTTTCTCTCTCTAAAATCCCCTTTCTCTCTCTCTAAATCTATTGATCAATAACATAGTTTAATCTTGTTTAAATGTGATCCAATCTTATATCATTTCCTTCTTCCCTCATGTGCAAGAGAAGAACTTCGGTCATCTTCAAGATTCGAAGTTATGTAGTCTTGTTAGTCCATTTGTAACATTTGTTACATATAGATCGAGTCCATGTCTTCCAATCTTTAGTAGTTGTTGTAGATCCAAATGATGTATATATTTGGATGGGTTTATTGTGGGTTGTTAGTATTTTGGCCTTAAAATTACATTAGTGTAGTGGTTAGACTGGTTCTAGCTAAGATTAAACACGACATCTGTAGTTCTCGGAAAATAATGTAAGTGTTGCGGTTTAAAGTGCTTTTAGCCTAAAAAACACAAGGTTTGTTATGTTGGGCCATAAAACATAACGGTGTGTGGTTTGTACCCGAAGAAGGACTCAACATCTAGCTTAGTGTTGAAAAATAATGTAAGCGACGCGGTTTATGTGTTTAGGCCATAAAACACAAGGTTTGTTATGTTGGGCCATAAAACATACATAACGTGTTGGTTATACTACGAGGAAGGACTCGACATTTGTTTTAATGTAGAAAATATGAAAGATTGGTATAAGGTTTTCTCGCCGAATGGGAGCTTGTTGATTAGTTAGTAAAGTAACTCTCGTGTTGGATACTCGAGAGAGTGAGTAGGCAAAAGAGGAGCTTCGTGATCCGAAGCCACTATTAATATCGTGTTGCGTTTCTTTTTCTTTTACCTCTTCTTTTACTTATGTCTGTTCATTATCGCTTGCTATTACACTTGCGTTTGTGCTTAATGTTTGTGTGAATTGTTGTCTATGTTGTGTTAGTCATGGTTGTGTAGCTCTTTGTAGTAAACATTGTGAGTCGTCGGATATTATTGGCTAGGAATATGCACTAGTTTATTGTAAATCAATTTTCGACACTTCTCATATTGCGTCAAACATTTTTGGTGTTTGATACAATATGATCTAGTCTAATACCTCTTCTGGGAGTTGGTCCAACCTTTAAATAGCGCGGGCCCCCTGATGTACTAAGCTGGGACCCCATATATTTATGGGACGTCAAGCAGGAGAGTGTTTTAGATAATTCTTGATCTTAAAGTTTTTTAAAAGGAACGTATTCACCCACTCCCTCTACGGGTTTTCACAATTGGTATCAGAGCCACGTCGCTCTAGTTTTCAAAACAAATGGTTTTTAAAATAGAGTATGATCCATGTATCAAATTACCTATGAATGGGGACTAAATATGGAAAGTGTTTTGTTGTTTGATTCGTACTAGTTTTGTTATTAAATATACTTCGTATACTAGCTTGAAGGAAAATTTTCTCAAAAGAACTTGGAAGTGTCAACTTATGTTTGTCTAAGACCTAAGAGTAGAAAATGATGTCTAAAACAGAAATTTATGTGCTGGAAACAAGTTTTAATGTCTTTTTGTTCTACAGTTAAGTTACAAAATGATTTTGAACAAAAAACGTGTTTATGGGGTCACTTAGTGGCGTCCTCATAAATGTTAAGTCGACCCCAATATATCTGGGGCAGTCACCTTTATGAGGGCCGCTTGTATGTTTCGTCAGTTTTTTAGCAAATTTGAAAATTCATATAAAATCAACGTGAGTCCGTTAGAAGTGTTTGTCCACCCCAGCAATTTCAAGATAATTGAGTCTACTTTCTTTTAAAGGAACTTCCAAGATTTCATTCTTAAATTAAATAAGTTAGAAATGCAAAATACTACATAGTGATCAAAACTTTATGTTTTGTTTTAACGTAAAACTTGTAGTTTGTTTTTTTTAAGCCAAGCATTTCTAGTCAATGTATCTTTGAAAAATGGTACATTTATATTTTCAAGACATTGATCTTGATTAATTTTTAAAATGGGGAGGAAAAATTATTTTATTTACGAATACAATCAAGCTAAATTGGGAGCATTTGGATGCGTGGATATCAAAACTTTAAAGGCTTGGTTTTTTTCACATTCGATAATCATTTATCTTTAAATATACAAATGAGTCATGTTTAAACTCTTGTAACTTTTGTTAAAAAAGAAATTATTTGGACCTGAATTTACTCTGATTTATTTAAATCGAATGTGATATTTTATTAAACGTCTCTTTTGAGGTCGTTTTCTGTAACTTGTGTGTATGAACTATGAAGTAGCACCCCAAGTGGTATTCCGCTGCTGTGTTGTTGATTTTGGGGGTGTTACAACAAATGTTACATAAAGATATTGTAAATCATTTTAAGTGTAGTAACCCACTTAGGAATTAGAGTCCAATAATGTGTCAAGTAGGTTGGAAGATATTGTCATAAGATCACACGTTAAAACCCGTCATCAAAATATTTCCAACACATTAACTCTCTTTCAACAAGATGTCTAAATCTTTTCATCATCTTGCG
Organism: Tanacetum coccineum; assembly: GCA_026074375.1. Lineage (NCBI taxonomy): Eukaryota > Viridiplantae > Streptophyta > Magnoliopsida > Asterales > Asteraceae > Tanacetum > Tanacetum coccineum. The sequence goes on along the minus strand of BQNB010059919.1, from coordinate 26,817 downwards.
TTGTTTGACCTTGGGTTGGTTAAACAAAAGAAAAGATTGTATTAATACATTAGTAATTAAGTAAAAGAAAATGTATTTTTAAACTTTGATCGTGCTTGCATTGTTCTAACACACGCACGCATAATTATATTCTTTTTATAAACATGTAGTATTTTACAACAGATGTGTGTTGTATAAAAATGGTTTAAAAAATCATTTATATACTCATAAAATATCAAAAACTATGCATACTATACATATCAACAAATAGTTTTTCGCACAAGCAAAATATATGACAATCTTGAAGTAAGAAATTAACTTGTCATTATTCATCAACCTCATCTTACAACTAGTCTTAGGATTAATGGAACACACTATGAAAATCTTTATTTGTTTTCTTTTAAAAAAAGTGTTCGTAAGGATCAAGAAAGATTTTGAATATATATCGATTCATTATTCAAATTATGATTGATATTATTATCGAATCTAATTGACAAGTTTTTGAGTATGGACAAGAAATAGGATTCTTATTTGTCTAGCTTTAAGATTATATCAAAATGTAACAAGAGATATTATCTTAAACCTACATATTCAATCACACTCGATTGATATGAAAATAACGACATCCTTTTCTAAGACGACAAGAATATGCATCGGATCATAACTCACACTTGTGTAAATGATGTCATATTGAGTCTACTTGTCCAATAGTTGTGTTAAAAATATTTGGCAAATATATGCATAAAATACACAATAAAGTAGGATTGACGACTTGAATGTTTTATCCAAAATATTCAAGTAATTTACCGTGCAATGCACTTGGTATAGTCTTTATGTCCGAAAAGCCAAACATGAGCAAATGCACAACATATGTAACTTTGCTCAAACAATTCAAAAGCACAACTCAAAACTCAAACTCTCTTCTCATTTAAACTTTCTCTTACTCTACCAAATAAGCATAATATTTATTCTTCATCAAATGAGAACCCTTTAACCATCTAAGGTTAAGACTATGAATAATTGTACATATTCCACAAACCATTATTGCACTTTCTTTAAATAAGTGATCATAAGAAGATTTCGATTATGAAGATGAGTATTATTTAAACGATAATCAATCTCACTATTCAATCTAATTACAAATTTGGAATATGAACATGAAATCGAGATTAGGATTTATCTATATCACGGAAATATCAATCAAATGACCATAGATATTTTTTGAGTCTACATGTTTAACCATCCTTGGTTATTACATAAAATCATGAAGTCGATTGTAAGACAATAAGATTAGTCATTAAATTGCAACTCACACTTGCAATGAAGGTGTCTCATTGAGTCTAAAGTATCAAATTTTTGTGTTCTTAGCTATGGTCAAATTATACATGCTAAACTTAACACGCTCTGAGTAGGATTGACGACTTATAAATTTCCATCGGAAAATTCATAAGTACTCCAACTTGATAAGCAAGACTTGGATGTCATTTCCGAAAACTCAAATTGAGAACTCTTATAACTTATATAAGTTTCTCCTAATAACCTAATGTCAACACCATCTCCCAAATAATAAGAAAAAGATCCTTGTCCAAATTTGGCACCTCCACGGATCGATGGATCCTTTGTCTTAGAATTATCTTTGGTTTAGGTAAATCCGCCTTATGGAATTAGATTTAAAACATCTTCCTCTTGTGAATCACTTGCCTAAAAGTCAAACATACATGTAACTAACCTTTAGCAAATCATCATTATTTATACAAAGAAACATTCACAAAATCTATTAAGGTAAATAACCTTAATTGGATTTTTTTTCATAAAAGACATGCAAAGGTGCACTCTTTGAACACTCTCATTATAGAGCATTACACATTGTCACTCTTAAGCATACTCATAGGTTCTAGATGACTCATTCTCTCTTATACCTACAAGAACTTGCTTGCTCTCTCATTTAACCTTAGAATTCCACACATCTTGATTAGGATTATGCGAACCAGAATTAAAGCACGTTAGTTGAGTCATGTTAGGCCCTCTATGAAAAGATAATACAAATTTTATCTTTGCTACACTTCATTAGGCAAATATATGAATTCTATTTTGTCTAACATGAGAATGACTACTGGAGAATCTATTGCACTAGAAATTCAATTTGACCTAACGGTGGAATTGCTTCCAAGAGTGAAGTTGGGTTCGTAGTATAACCCGTAAAAATGGTCGTGTTTAGCCTGAATTAAGCACCACTAGTGATAGTCTCATATTCATTCTCTAATTTGATTAAATGGCTCATCCTAAATATGCCTAATGATAGTCTACATCGATAGACTTTGTATCTCATTAGGATTGCACACTAAGCCAGTAGAAATTAGGCTTCTATTTAGTCAATCTAGACATAATGCACCTCACATATGTGCTTTAAAGTTTTAAGATGATAACTTGCTCCCATGTAATGCAATAATATGTCTTCATGATTATCCTGATGCTCAACGTTTATTTGCTTAGCTATTAAATGCATGTTTATTGCAAAGACGTTTATCTTTTTCTAGCAATTTAGATAAAATATCTCTTAGTTTATCTAAATAACACATGCTCCTAAATGCTAAATGCTAACTTGTTCTGCATGACAATTGCATTTAAAACTATCATGTTTTGTTTGAGTTATTTTACATGACTTACGTGTTAATTGTGCACTTACACTATGTTAGCTTAATGTATGACAATTAACGTTTAAATGTCATATAGTTTTACACATTAATCTCGTTGATTATTGTGCCGATGCATGCTTAGATAAACTTGCATGCATGTATCTATATGCCTTATGCATCTAGGTATATATATTTTCTCACACTAGAATATTTTTATTTGCGTCTGTATCACAAATCTAAAAAGTCAAAGAGAGTCATAAAATGGTCTTATATCTCCTAGAGTCTTCACTCACACATTCCCTTAATTTTCATCTTGCCTTCTTCCAAATGATCCACTCTTTTGTCAAAGGAAGGTTAGATACAAATCTAATCCAACTCCTAGTACGTTTAACAACTTAAATATTTCATCCAAAATATTCAAGTATCTTTAACTTGCGATCGCAAACCTTAAAGGTCATATCCGAAAATCCATATTCAAGCCTTTTAACTACTTAAGTTAAAACGCTATCCTTTTCTCTTCGACGACAACATTTTTTCTCTTCGACGACAACATTCTTTCTCTTCGACGACAACATTTTTTCTCTTCGACGAAAACATTCTTTCTCTTCGACGAAAACATTCTTTCTCTTCGACAAAAAAATCATTTCTCTTCGATGAAAACATCCTTTCTTTTCGACGAAAACATTCTTTCTCTTCGACGAAAACATTCTTTCTCTTCGATGAAAACATTGTTTCTTTTCGACAAAAACATTTTTTCTCTTCAACAAAAAAACACTCTTTCTCTTCAACGAAAACATTCTTTGTCTTTCGGGAAATTGCGATCATACCTCTTCCTTCTCACTCAATCACGCCTCTACAACCATATAGATGGCTAACTCCTTTCATCCACCATTTCCACTACCACCTCTAAGACAACCTCATACCTCGTCGTGTGATTGTTCTATGAACATTCATATTGCTCGAGAAGAGCTACATAACTTCGTGGATGTAGTTTATCGTACGCTAACCACCATCCATCTTGACATTCTCAAGCTCATCACCTCCATCTTCGTTTGTTTTCTTCTCTATTTATTTCTTTCTTCGCGGACGAAACACACCGAAGATACGTCACCATTTTCTTCGGGACGATGTTCAAGAAGAAACATCTCCATCGATAAGGTTGCGTCTGAAGATAACATAGCCGACATTCTTTCTTTACCCCTTAAACGCGAATCGTTTAATTATCTTCGTCTTGGTTTAAGAATGATAGAACACATTCCGTAAATCGCTCTCTTCTTTTCTTCTAGTCTCGATTCTAGTCCGTGTTCCATTATGTGTCGTGACAACTTAACTACTTCATCCAAAGTACTTTAAGTATTTTTAATTAGCGAAATGCAAATTAAAATGTCACTCCTTTCACAAAATTCGTCAAAAATAAAGCCCTCTCCTGTTGGCGGTCCGGCGGCCCCCGGATATATCTGGGACCGTCAATAGCAGGCTTGTAATTCCATTCATTCTTTTCTAAGTCCATAACCAAACACTTCCTCTCTTCTGCTACGAGCTGACGTCTACTCTACACCCAAACCTATACCCAATATCTCTCTATAGGTCAATAGGTCATTCTCATATGCCAACTCTCATAAGCATCGTTGCTTGTGTTGTCAATAGTCAAGTGAATTTCATAATGAAATGCGTCTCATTCTTAAACACATTCCTTACAATCTATCACTTCGTAATAAATCCCCCCATATACAAACCTTAGTCCTCACATCTCGCATATGTCTTCTCTCAATTCTAATAGTCTCTTCTCTTCTATAGACGATTCTTCTCACTTTCAATAGTCTTCTCACATCTAATAGTCTTTCTACCTCTAACGTTTCTTCTCTCTTCTAAACGTTCCTCTTTATCTATAATAAGTCTTCTCACCTCTAACGTTTCTTCTCACTTCTAAATGTTTCGTCTCTCTTCTAATAGTCGTTTCACTTCTAATAGTCTTTCTACTTCTGACGTTTCTTCTCACTTCTAAACGTTCCTTTTCACTTCTAATAAGTCTCCTCATCTCTAACGTTTCTTCTCACTTCTAAGCGTTTCTTTTCTCTTCTAATAGTCTTGCTACTTTTAGAATTCCTCCTATATCTCTTGACAACTTAATTATTTCATCTGAAATATTTAAGTTGCAAAATGTAAATGTCACTCCTTCGCAAAAAAAATTCCACTTTCTAAAAAGTGAAGAACATAAAGAAGATATTCAATCTTCAAGTGTTATTGAGTCACCACATTGTTGCGTCTCTCATTATTCTTCCACCATAAAAGAGCTACCACCTCACTTCACATACCTACCTTTGTTCTTTAACATTGTCAACCAACAAAACATCAAACAAACCTTTGAATTCCCAATCATCCACCTCTGTCACGATAGGATCGCATGCACATCAATTGTTAATGCAAACGATATATCAATTTTTTCTAACAACCTCTCCTCAACACTTTCCTTCTTTAGTCTCGCTCATCCTTTCTCACTTTTCGGCTCTATGGAATCATTTTTATTCACTTTCAAGAGCATATCATCTCCATCCTCATATTATTTTTCTTTTTCTTCTTTTTTTAAAGTATATATTTTGGCATATCTCGCCAAGATATTAAGTGTCATTCGTCTCCCTTCAAAAAGTCATCCTCATAATATTTGTGTGTCAACCAATAAACGAATCCCACGCTCGTTTATTAAAAGTTGGTCGAATCTTAGTCCTTAAACATATGTCTGACTCCTTTTATTTCATCATTTTGGTTGATTGCATGTATCTAGTTTCTTATTCTTTTTCAAAATGTCATACTTTAGAATCATAACACCTAAAAGTGCATGCCTAGTTCCTCGCTAACATCTTGTTATATACATATATGTGCACTTGTATACTGACTATGTTTTGTAGCACACATCCATATCTTGATTCCTTGGTACCCCAAACAAGGGGGAGTATACACTGAGGGGGAGCACTTACAAGCGTGCTCCTCATTTAAATCACATTCATCGAACGTCTTGATTTTTGATGGGAATTTATTTTATCCTTAGAGTCAATATACAAGGAATGTTATTATCAGGGGGATGCAATGAGCAAGGAGGGCTAGGTGATATGTGGGTAAATAGCATAGAGTTGGTTAAACCGTGATGATAAAAGACTTCATTGGGATGATGCAAGCTCACCTTTATAGGAAGATAGGATCGGGGATTGTAAAATATGATGAAGGGCTCATTCATACTCTAAATACTTCACCTCCTTCACTTCAAAATCACCCTTAACCTTAAGGTCCTCTTCTCATACCTTCAACTTATATATTTGAAGTACCTATTTTCTTTTCATGCCTTCTTCTCATCCATCACGACCTCCTCTAAATTATCCAAGAAACACAAAACCGCCTCAACCTTATTTCTTATATTTTCTTCTCATTCCTCCAACCTATAAACTTTGAGCACCTACCTTTTCTTCATTCCTTCAACCTATACACTCGAAGTACCTACCTTCTTCTTTTGCCTACTTCTCATCTCTTATAACATTTTCTAAACTATCCAAGAAACACGCAATCACCTTCATCTTTATTTCTCATATCTTCTCCTCATACCTCAAACCTATACACTCGGAGCACCTACTCTCTTCTCATTCCTCCAACGTATATACCCGGAGCACGTACCCTCTTCTCGTGTCTTCTTTTCAAAACCACCAACCTATATGCTCCAACTATTATTCACATAATTCCTTTTTGCTTTGACAAAAGGGGGACAAGGGAGTATAAACGAGTAACTTTTAAACTTTACTATCTGTTACAGTTTACATATTTTGTCATCATCAAAAAGAGGGGAGATTGTTAGTGCAAATATTACAATATTTAATCTATACGATCTCTTTATGTTTTGGTGATGACAAACATGTGACTTATAATACGTAACGTAAAGTGCGCAAGTTACTCATAATTACAAATCATAAATGCATATATGCATCTACATCTCTCGAAGTCTAAAGTCTACATCAACACTGACATTTGTTTGCACCCGAAGTAAATCACGTAAGGTATGTACAAACAACATTAAACTTGTAGGATGATCAAAGAAATAAGTTTTTGTCTTAAACTTTATATTTTTATAAATATAAGAAAACAATTTCTCAAAAAGTATTTAGACAAATTATTTTTGAAATTATAAAGAAATGCTTTATGTGGTAATTATTTTAAATTTTAAATCTAGTAATCCCCCCCCCAAACAAGTCAGTTTTTCACCAGATTTTACCTTCACCACAAAAAGACAAAAACATGAGCATCGGTCAGGGCGGTCCTTTAAATATGTTGGAGGCCCCTTTAAATACTGGGCGACCCCCTAATATATCTGGGGATTCGCCGCTGTCTGGCAGACTGTTTTTCAGCTCCTATAAATAGTGGGTCACTTCCAACTATTTTTATAATCTTTTGCACAGATTTCTCTCAGTCTTTCTCTCTCTAATTCTCACTAAAATCTTTCTAAATCTTTGATCATATAACTTGTTTAATCTTGTTTAAATTTGATCCAATCTTCTATCCTTTCCTTCTTCCCTCAAGTGCAAGAGAAGAATTTTCGTCATCGTCAAGATACGAAGTTACGTAGTCTAGTTAGTCTATTTGTAACATTTGTTACATATAGATCGATTCTACGTCTTCCAATCTTTAGTAGTGTGTAGATCCAAATGGTATATAAATTCGAAAGGATTGATGGTGTGTCGGTTGGTATTTTAGTCCTCAAAATACAAGTGTGGTGGTAGATTGGTTCTAGCTAAGATTAGGACTCGACATCTAGCTTAGTGTCAAAAAATAATGTAAGCGACACGGTTTATGTGTTTAGGCCTTAAAACACAAGGTTTGTTATGTTGGGCCATAAAACATAACGGGTTTGGTTATACCTGAAGAAGAACTCGACATCTAGCTTAGTATCGGAAAATAATGTAAGCAACTTGTATGGTTTTCTCCGCCAAGAAGGGAGCTTGTTGACTAGTGAAGTAACTCTCAAGTTGGGTACTCGAGGAGTGGAGTAGGGCGAAGAGGAGCTTTGTGACCGAACCACTATAAATCACCATGTCCGGTTTGCATTTTCTTTTACCTTTCTCTTTACTTATGTCTTTACATATCGCTTTACTTTTACACTTGCATTGTGCTTATGATTGTGTGAATTGTTGTGTATGTTATGTTAGCCATGGTTGTGTAGCTCTTTGTAGTAAACATTGTGAGTGTGGATATATTGGTAGAATATGCGCTAGTAATTGTAAATCTATTATCGACACTTCTCATTTGCATCAACCTTGATTGGTGATTTGATACAAAAGATCTAGTCCGAAAACCTATTTTGAAGGTGGTCTCTGTAAATCAGGCGCCTCCTGATGTACTAGGTGGGCCCCCATATATTTATGGGACCGCCGGCAGAGAGTAATGGAATTTTTTGATCTAAAGTTTTTAAACGAAAAGGTATTCACCCCCCTACGGTTTCCACACTTTCCCCTATAAATAATAAATCACCTCCCTTTACCAGAAAATCACATTCTCTAACGCCGTCACAAATCATCGTAAAGAATAGGCTTCTGATACGCCAAACCACCACCCTCCGATCCACAACAACAACAACTACCACTTCCACCACCACCACAACCCTGGCACTCTGGTCAATTCCAATACCACTCACCACAACAACCGTGACCTCCACAACTGTTATCCCACTAGTTTAATCTATTACACAACAATAATCTTTACCAATATGCTAGAAAATAATAAGAAAACTTAGAGAGAGAAAGTAGAGAGAGAAACAAGAAAGGAAGATTATATTAGAGAGTTGGTGGATTACAAGTGAAAATGAAAATGTAACCAACACCTTTCACCAAGTGTGGTGAAGGGATATTTATACCCATGCCTTGCTATGTGGTGTATGGGCTTGTAATCTTGGGTCGGGCTTGGCATAACTTGGGCTTTGAGCTCGAAACACGGATAATATTAGCTTTAATCCAAGCCCGTTGAACCCGACTAGCCTATTACAATACAAGACATAGTTTGACTTTCTAAGACCGATAACATTCTTGTTTGACTTAATATAATTAAGGCTAACAATCTCCCCCAATGTTGAGGTCTCTTTCTTCAAACTCCTCTGTACCACCGATGACATTGAAGATATGACGTTTGACGTTTATGCTTTGCCTTGTTATGGTCTTGTCTTGTTTGTAATGGCTTTGTTCATCCATGCTTTGTGATCTTGATTTTGAGCCTTTATCTTTTTACTTTGAATTCTTGAGATCGTTATCTTGCATCATCTCCTTGACTTGAATCATCTTGATTTGACTTCCTTGATCAACTTGTGCTCTTGACCAACATGCTCATACTTGTTACATTCTTGTTTGACATATGTGATTATAAGTCTAACAATCTCCCCAATTGATGATTCTTTATTTGACTTTGAGGCTCTTTGATGGTGGGGAAGATTAGAATCAACTATCTTGACGTTGAATGATTGACTTTGAAAGCTTGAGTATGAGCATGTGGTTTATGAATCCGACTTCGCTTTTATATGTTTCATACGTTCGTTATCCATTTTTATACTTTTTTTAGTATTTTTTTTTCTTATGGGTTTCTTACGTTTTTGTTACGCTTTTATTGTTTTCTTACATTTTCATCAATTTTTCATACGTTACTTTTTCCAGTTTTTTTTTCGTTCTCAATTTTCATCCGTTTTTGTCCGTTTTTCTTCCGTTTTGTTCGTATTCGTACGTTTTTCTTACGTCTTCGTCCGATTTCGTTCGTTTTCTTACGACTTTTCGTCCATGCTTTGTATAAGTTTCTTTTTTTTGAATTTTTCTTACTAATTTTCCTCTCTTTGGTTTTGGTAGGTTTTTCTTACGTTTCATCTCTTTTCTTATCGTTTTCGCTATTTTCATACGTGTTCGTACATTTTCGTCTGTTTTCGTACATTTTTGTCCGTTTTCATACGTTTTCACACGCTTTCGTACGTTTTCATACGTTTTCGTCCGTTATCTTAGGTTTTCTTACGTGTTCTTGCATTTTCTTACGTTTTCTTACGTTTTGTTTTTGTTCGTTTTCCTACGTTTTTTATTTTTTGTCCGTTTGTTTACTTTTCGTAAGTTTAATACAGTGTTTTACGTTTACGTTACGTTTTCATGCCAGTTTTCATTCGTTTTTATACATTTTGGATGTTATTATACGTTTTCATCCTTAAAAAAACACACAAAACGAAAAAAAAGTACACAAACATATAGAAACTTACACAAACGTATAGAAACGTAAAAGAAGTAAGAAAACGTACAAAAATGTTAAAAACGTACAAAACCGTAGACAAACGTAGAAAAACTTAAAAAAAAAATAAAAACTACAAACGTAAAAAACTGTACAAAAAGGTATAAAATACTTACAAAAAAACGAATGCAAAACGGATTGAATAAAGTACGAAAAATGGACGAAACGCACATCAACGGACGAAAACGTAAAAAAACCGGACGCGTAAACGTACAAAAATGTAAGTAAGGATACGAAATCGTAAGAAATACGGCTAATCAGACAAAAGTGTTCGATAAAACTGGAAAAACAGACGAAAACGTTAAAAAAACGGACAAAATCGTACGAAATGTAACAAAAATGTATGAAAAACAGGACAAGTCGAAAAACATATAAAAAGGACGAAAACGTACGAAAATGTAGCAAAACGTACGAAAACATAATAAAATGTACGAAAATAGACAAAAACGTATGAAAACGTAAAAAAACACTAGTGAAAAGGATAAAGAAAAAAAAGAATGAAAGAAGTACTTCAATAGCACAAAAAACAAACGGTCTTTTTTCATGTAGACTTTAGAGTTGTCTCTTCTTCTACAGACTTGATTTACAGATAAAAAAGTAAAATTAAAAAAAAAACAAATGAAACCTTAAAATGTGCTAATCAATTGTAATAACTACACCTTAATTCCAACTCCATTAAATACTCGATGAAAATATGTTTATTTTCACTTAAACACATAGGATAAGAAAAACCTAAAATCATAAAAATGTGCTTTATTCCAGTGTTTTGAAACCCGGTTCGACCCGGCCGGGTCAACCGGTTGAACCGGTTCCGGCCGAAAAAACAGGTCAAATTAAACTGGGTTTTATATTTTCGAAACCCGGTTTGACCCGCCGGGTTTGACCGGGTTTGGAGTGACCTGGGTCAACCCGGGTCATGAGACCCGGCCGGGTTTCGGTTTTTTCTTATTTTTTTACAAATAAAACATGTTAATTGTATATATTTGCGACGTAATTTTAATTTTACATGTTATATTTGTTAATAAATAGTCTTTAGGCTTAATATATGAAATATTTCATAATTTATATACATACTTTTTTTTAAATATTTCATGATTTTATATACATATTTCCTTTCTAATTATTGAAAAATATATATATACTATATATCATTTTGGAACAACCCGGGTTGACCCACGGTCAGGTTGAAACCGGTAAACCGGTGACCCGGTGACTCGAAAGGGTTTCGATTCAATACTCCGTTTTCAAAACATTGCTTTATTCAGCTATTTTGTAAAAAAAAGATTAGGCGCATTTAGCTATGGGTGGGTATTCGAGTCGGCTTCAGGTTTGACGGGTTTGGGTGACAAGTTGGGGGGTCAGAAAACACCAACTAAAACATGACCTATTTAAATAATTGGGTCATCTATCTCAACAATAACATGTTTACACATAATCCGAACATAACTCATTTAACCCGTATATATACTTAGGTTGGCGGGTTAAACAGGTTTACACGGGTTGAATATGCTAAACTTTGGGTTGAACCATTTAACCCGTATAATAATATATAAATAATTTTTTAATTAAGAAAAAAAATCTTTAACGAGCTAGCTGGTCGACCCGCTTAATTTATTCTCAACTCGAACATGACTTTTTAATAAACGGGTTAGATGGGTCGATCCAAACCAGACCCGAAATCGGTTTATACTCAACCCGCACATGTTATTTTCAGTGGCAATTTCAGGTCGAGTTTTGTTTCAAGTCAAAAATTGCCACCCATACATTTAGCCCTTTTCTTTTTTTTAAATAAGCATGTGTGAGCCTTTCAAAGTGAAATGTTCATTAACAAGTTTTAAAAACCCGCGCTTCGCTGCGGAGAGTTTTATTAATTTTTCCAGTTTAGTGTAACGGTTTTTTTTTGAAGTTGCTATATATTTATTTAAATATAAATAAAGGTATGAGGTTAGAATAATTTCCTTTTGTCGATTTAGGTTTTCTTTAAAACGATTCATATAACATGTTCTCGCCCGTTCGCTCGAACCATGCCGAACCGTCCATTTTTGATCACCTCAAGGAATACTAGAACGTGACAAACCGTTTAACCATTTATCGGTTTCGGTTCGTCCAACATAAACCAGAATCGGTTCAACAAACCAGTAAACCGGTTAGGAAGAAACCGAAACCGGTTTTGGGGCGGTTTATTTAGACCGAACCGGTCACACGGTTATGGAACGGATCCACGTACCGGTTAACCACCCAAACCGGTTTTTTAAGAACGTTTTTTTCTTCGTTTTTCGTGGTTTTGTACGCTGTAAACGGAATAAACTTCAACTTTTATTTAATAAAAACGAAATACATTGGAAAGGAAAATACAGCACAATGCAAGGAAATTTAAAATACAACATCAACAACATAATGCAAGCGAATTAAAAATACAACAAACAATCGAAAATTAGGTACTCAGTCTAATACATCTTGGCTTCGATGCTCATCATTTGTTGTTTCAAACCACTTAGGAACATATGATAAGTGGAGTTCCATCGTGTTGGAACGTCCCAATTTGGTCGTAAACAAGGTTTCTCTGCATCTTTACAGATTTTAACATAGCGTTGTCGGGTTCTTGCACTTGATTTGAAAATATCTTTTAACATTGTCTTAAAAGACTCTCTTATTGCATCAATCGCGGGGACCTCTAAACCAGCTTGCACAACCAAGTTAATGATGTGTGCAACACAACGACTATGATAAAACCTACCCCCCATTGGTGGCTCGTATTTTAATTTTAGTTTATCCATGGCGGATGTGTTGTTGCTAGCATTATCCAATGTAATTGACATAACTTTATCTTCCAAGTTAAAATTGGTAAGGACTTTTATCAACATTTTAAACAAGGCTCCACCCGTGTGAGGAGACGGAAACTCTTCGAATGAAATGACCCGCTTCATCATTTGCCAAGTACCGGGTTCAATCCAATGTGCGGTAACACACATGTAAGAACCGGGCACCCCATGAGGAGCGGACCATACATCCGTTGTTAGGTTGACACAAGCATTTATGTTACCAAAACTATCAATTATTTCTTGTTTAACCGCCAACCATAATTTCATTGCATCACGTTTGAGAGTAGAGCGACTTACATGAGTGTATCTTGGTTGCATAGTGTTCTGGAACACCCTCGTTGTTTGCTCGTGGTCAAAGTGGTTGAACGGTAACGCTCGTTGAATCACCAAACCCGCGAATTGTTCACGAAGATAATCCGGATCGTACCTGAAAACACTCCCATCTCGAGCCATAGACGTTTGCCCCGATGCCGGATTCTGGTTCTGCTGTGCCTTTATTGCTTCACAATGCGGATGAGTTATATGATTCCTCAACGTCGTGTTGGAACCCTGCGATAAGAAATGAAAGCAATGCTTGCATTGAGCTTTTTGCGAGTTGTCGGTCATTATGCAAAGGTTGAAGTCTTTCCAAATCTGGGGGTTTCGATTGGTTGATATGATTTCACGAATTGTCGGTGCAGTTGTTGAACCAACACCGGTGGCAGTTGAGGCGGATGCGGATTCACTTGCCATTGAAAGAAGTTTGGTTTTGCTTTGGATAGTTTTTTTTGCTTAGGATTGTATTGTAAGTTGTGATTTGAACTCTAACACAACACATCAATTTATAATCATTAAAAGTGCTAAATAACAAACACTACACCCAAGAAAGTCAGAAAAACGGGTCCCCCAACGTGTTAAAAGCTTAATATTCGAAATTTGAAAATTTTGTATAGGCTCCCGGTCGGTTCGGGTTGAAACCGGTTTGGGGAAACCGGTGGTAAAACCGGTCGAAACAAAAAAAACCAAACCGGTTCCAAACTGCCGGTTTGGCCAAGAACCGAAACCGGTTTGGTCAAAACCGAGGTTGACTGGTTTCGTTTTACGGTTTCAAACCGGTTTTTTTGTGCACCTCTAGTGAATATAAAGAAAGTGATATATTCTATGATGAGTTGAAATCAACGTAGACCCAAAATTTAGCATATACTTATGAATCAATCCAGCCATTCATTTTTTCATCAAAATAATAAAAACTCACTTTCCACCTCTTTTTTAAAAATAAAATATCTTGCAAACGGTAAATCGTCAAACGACAAAAAATACACTATCGCAACGAGTATTTTTTTTATCTTTCAGTAGACATCCACTTCGATATACTTTTGAAGATTTTTTTTTTGATTTTTTTTCAGTCACGTCTGAAAAAATCACATGTGATTTGTATCACAATCACATGTGACAAATCACATGTGATTTTTTTCAGACGTAACTAAAAAAAATTCAAAAAAAAATTCATCGAAAGTATATAGAAGTGTCCCTCTATAGAAAGATAATTTAATTCTCGTCGCGATGATATGCTTTGTTTTGCGTAACGATTAACGGTTTATGAGATATTTAATTTTTTAAAAAGAGGTGGAAAATGGGTTTTTATTATTTTAATGAAAAAATGAGTGGCTATGATTGATTCATTGGGTTTATGATAAATTTTAAGTCTATGTTGAACTTTTGCCATAACATATTATATCGTCTTATATCTTTTTGGAGGGTTTCAGAATGCTTATTTTTGAAAGCTTGTATTTCTTCACCTTAGCAACTCTACATATTTATTTTCTATCTGGACTTTGGTATCACTTCATTCGTCTTATTTTTATTGTTTATGGTTTTTTTTTAATTTTTTAATTTAATTGTTCAATACTAAAAATAGATAGGGAAGTTTGATCAAGTTTACTATATTACCCTTATTTGAAATTATTATTACAAACTTTAAAAAAGACTTTAATTAATTAGTTAAAGGTAAAACTATCATTCTGTCAAAAAGTAAAAAAAAGAAAGCAGTAATAAATGCATTTTTCTTAAACTGTGTGTTTTTTGTCGGAGACAATAATTTTGGGACGGAGTGAGTATTAACTTAATTATAAGAATTCACATTAAATTTATGTTTTATTGTAAGTTGTCGCTTGTCACAATATAGTTTAACGAGTTGTAATACCCGCGCTCCGCGTCGGGGTGGACTAACTTAGCAACGGACCATTAACATGCATGACCAATTGCGTAAAATTTATATTAGAGTATTTTTTTTAATATTAAAGTTTGAAAAAAAATTAACGGTCGTTCATTACTAACGACTGTTAGTTACTAACGGTATTGCGTAAAATTTGTGTTGAGGTATTTTTCTTTTTAACATTAAAGTTTTCTA
Source organism: Tanacetum coccineum (assembly GCA_026074375.1). Classification (NCBI taxonomy): domain Eukaryota; kingdom Viridiplantae; phylum Streptophyta; class Magnoliopsida; order Asterales; family Asteraceae; genus Tanacetum; species Tanacetum coccineum. The sequence continues at coordinate 11,704 of BQNB010059919.1, read as the reverse complement.
AAAAAAAAACTTAACGATCATTACTTACTGTGGCGGAAGCAAAAAGTGATTTGCCAAAAGCATTTATGCTTTTTGTATATTAGTTATAATAGTTTTTGAAAAAATTTATATCCTCCTAGATATCTTTTTACATATTATGTGTTAATCGTTCATTCGCTTATTTAAAGAACGTATTTTTTCACTCATCAATACATGACTTGGCTTGTAGAGTAAGGGGTATGGTGACTTAAGCCACAAAAC
>BQNB010059918.1:0-37128 GCA_026074375.1 Tanacetum coccineum | reverse complement strand
AGCTAAAAGCTGATTTAAATGACTCAAATTCGAGATTGAAAAGGTGACAGTTTTACTATGTAAAACTTGGCCAAAAATTTGATGGAAATTTGACAAAGACAAGTGCAAACCCAATTTGTGAGATATATGAACTGGTTCAAGTGTTTTAAAAATATCACATTATTTCAAATATATTTAAAAATACTCATTCTGTTAGATACATGAAAAATACTCATTCTGTTAGATACATTTTAAAAATACTATGGTAAATTTTTGAGCAAGACTATGGTAAATTAAAAACTCCGCTTTTTAGGCGATCATCAAAGCAAAGCAAATATCACCAAAAGTCAAAAATAATAATAACAAGCAAAAGTACCCGCGCGTTGCTGCGAGGCGGGTATATTTTCGTTGGTGCGGGCAGTGTTTTTTTCTTAATTGGTGTCGACAATTATTTTTTTAGGTTTTTTTTTGTTTTTTTTATCAAGCAAAATAGCCCGCGCGTTGTGGCTGGGCTTCCTGTTTAATGGTTTTTTTTATATGGGCTTATGTGTTGGGCCTCATGTCGCGGATATTTTTTATCTGATTAAATCAGTACTTTTGTAATTTTTTTCCTATTTGGTGCCGAGCAATTTTTTTTATATCGGGTTTGTTTTTTCGGTCTCATGTTTAATAGTTTGTTTTTTTTATATGGGCCCAAGAAAAGATCTTACAACCAGTAGTGGAATGGCAACGGCTTCATCAACCACCAAAAGTTCGACTTGAGACAGTTTTATTGTATGGCGCTCATGAAATTGAGATATAACTGACAAGATATAAAGAAATGTGTTCAGAGATTGTATTAGTCTGAATTGCTAGATTTGATCAGATAAATTTATTTCCAAAAGAGTAAAATTGCTTAAAACACTGATATTGGTCGTCCCTTTCTTAACTCTGAGGTTTGAGCTTTTCCACATGTTCGTGTAATCTAAATGCTCCTGAAAAATGTCGGAAAACTATGTTTATAGTAGGTACAATCAAAGTTATAATCAAGCATACAATTAGTCTAATTCTTAGTAACGTCAACATAAAATGGATGATAGATGTTGTGTCAAGTGTCCCAAATAAATAGCGACTTATTTGATCAGTATAAGTATTTTATCAAACTACTATATTTTTTAATCGTTGCGATCTAATATTAAATTAACACGAAAATACGGCAAGAATGCAAATTTGCGTGTGCATTACGAAGGCTATCGTTTAAAAATAATAGAATGCATGTAATTAAAGCCCAGCTGGCTATACTATAAGCTGACACATACTACTAAATTTCATACCGGGATCGTTATTATTTTAAACATCGCAGTATCATTGTAAACTCACCGTTGCGGTAGTGACAACATTATAAGAGGATCAAAGTGTGATCGTAAACTAATGCTTGCGGTAGTTATTATAACATTATAAGAGGATCAAAGTATGTCATAAACATCAAATATAAATTTTTTTAAGCAAATGTTCCTAACATATCTAATGGTTAATTTTGAACCTCGTACACAAATAAATACCATATGACTATATGTGTAGGCTTCATGTGTAGGCGTATATATTAAGGACCGTAAAACTCATGATATATGTAAATATTAAGGATTGTTTGCATTTAAAGCCGTGTTTTAAATCTGATTTTCGTATGGTGTGGGGTCGTAATCACTAAGTTTTGTGATAAATAACAAGTCTATGTATCAGTTGGGTTATTTTGTACAATATTGGTATAAGTAGTTTATGTTAAAAAATATTCAAATTGGGTCATATCAGGTTCTACAGAGAAGTATGCAGGTGGGCTTGCACTATATGTAAAACGACGTATGGGGTCGATATGTGCATACAGCGTATCCGGCTTACTGTACGAGGTTATAGGTCTGTACATTTATTTTAAGTCGGTGCATCTCGGATATGCGATTATAGTTACTTCTTATCCTTCTTATTTTAAGAAAACTTCTCATTTGATCCAAACTCTATATATATATATATAACACTTAACGATGATTCAATAAGTTACTTCTTTTCATTTTGAAAATAAGTTGTTTCTTGTGTCATGAGCGTTCTAGTTTCTAGTTATTACGTTCGTAACCTTACCAGTTGTTTACCTTGGTGGCAAAAAAGGTGTTTGGATGGCTTTGTTCGGGGTATTTGGGAGGTGTTGTCCTTAGTTCTAGATGCCCTTGTCCATTTCATCAAAGGCTATAGCTTTGGCTTTCTCTTCATCAGCAATCACCTAAAGAAAAAAACATAACTTAGTTTTTGTATTTGTCATTTGTTCAGTTGTTCTTTGTCGAAAAGGTGTTCAGCTGGTTTTATAGGGACTATTTTTGTTTGTTGTGCATATAATTGTATCAACCCATACACAATTGTTTGTGCCAGTTTGATAAAGAAACTAACATTTAACATCCATAAGAGAATTAAACCAATCCAAATTTTATAATCTTGAATGCAGTTAGCCACAGGCTAGGTGTGAGTGTGTGACAAGTTTAAGTTAGGCATGTCATGACTACCTTAGCATATCTTCTAATAAAAAACAAAATCTTTTTGGCAATAATTGTTTCATGTAATCTAACACGGCCAAAATTTTAACCTACATCTCCAATTACCGGTTTTGGCCTGTCCATTTTACAGCCTCTACTAATAATCCACTTTATAGTTGTGAGTGTGTGACAAGTTTGTTGTTGATTAGAAGATATGCTTAGGTAGTCATTTTACAGTCTCTGCTAATAAACCCTAATTGTTTCATGTAATATAATATGACCAAAACTGTTTTAACCTACATCTCTTTTTTTTTGGAACGGCAATTTGTGGCTACATGGCCCCTAGCCCAGAAGGCGTAGCGAGCCCACACAACCAGGTTGGGTCCAGCCCAGAAGGCAATGACACCCTTCCCTTTACACACGCGGGAGGAAACCCCTATCGCCCTTGACAAGACTCGAACATGAGACCTTGCCTAGGAGGGTAAAACCTCCATACCATTGGACCAAATGCCCGTTGGTTTTAACCTACATCTCTAATTACCAGTTTTGGCCCATCCATTTTACAGCCTCTACTAACATAGAAAGCTCAAGAACAAGATGAGTCGTGGTTTGAAGGTTGGACTAAAAAAAAGAAGTAAAGATGAAGATTTCATAGCTAGGATTTCTTATAACAGATGAAATCAAGGAATATTGATACCGAATTTTTATAACTATTCAAAATTTGATATAATGGTTGAATTGTTCCAAAAATTTTTTTGTTTTTTAAAATTTTGTTTTTCACATAGAGCCATGTTCGGTAGGAGAAAACCGGGCTCTATAACTGAGAATAGACCACGTTTTCCTAACCGGTCTCTATTTGAATTTTGAATAGAGTCCCTCCCCTTTTAAGCCCCTAGGCAAAAACGGGATTTATGAGCTTTTTCAACCGGGCTCTATGGCCTTTTTTGTAGTAGTGAAAAGAGCTTCATGAAACGCATTGGTCAATGTCCATTACTCGGTGGTGCAACAAAAAATGACGCTACCCTTTTGAAGGAGGCAATAAATCTTATCAGTTATCAGTTGTAATTATGAAGACGAAACCAAGCGAGGAGAAGAGGTAAATATTGTCTTTAACGCTCTTAAAACTACAACAAAGCTTCAGGTAACTCGCAAATTCATAACAGTTCGTATATTGTGGTTTTGTCTTATCCCTGTTTAATCCCAAACTACATATATAAGTATATACAACCGTATCTTTTTAACAAAATTTCATAGGAATATGTTGATTTTGAAGTACTTTAGATATCTCCTATTGTGTATCCAACATAGAGGTAGCAAAATGGGTGACTTACGTAATGGGTCAAATTGTCAAAATGGTAAATTTAAATAACAGTCGGATCGGGTTCTGCTGTAACACTTTTGTTAGATAATTAATGAGTCAAATTTAATAAACAAATAAGCAGTAAAAATAAAAAAATCCCATACACCTATATAGACAGTTTATCCTTATTTCGGTTTTAAGACATATCTTTTAGTGTTTGGAAGAAAAAATGCGCACATGCTATGGCCAAACAAGTGATGACAGGGTCACGTGAACCGACCCGTTAAGACCCTAACAATTTGGCATGTAGCTTTAATGGCTCATACTGCAACATGCAGGAAGATGATACGGAGTGCAAGACATGTGTTTGGCGATTAGTCCAAAGTCTGGCCTCCACAGTCAGCACATGCTGAAAAATAACATGACACAAGCATACATTTAGCCTCGATTTCGACCCATTTAAACTGGGACTTTAGGATAGGATTGGGGGGCATTTTATAGTCGACCTGGTAGGATTTACTTAGCAACTTTAATCACGGAAAATGATTAAACAGGTGAAAAAGATGTTTGCCAAAAAAATTACATAAGGTGAAAAGTGTTTCGTTTTAATTACTCAAACAAAAAAATTACATAATAATAGAAGATTATTCAAACTTTGAGTGACTAAATTGGAATAAGACTGAAAGTTGGTTACTATATTAAATATTTTTAACCGATAACAATGCATAATAAAAATATATAGAAAAAATCTTGTGCGTGCATGGGTATTATAACTAGTGCTTCATTGTATTACAATGCAAAGTGGATTGCTTTCTACACCTTGGTTCTCAACGAGGCGAGTCAATCTTCTATATATTTAATCTTTATCACACACGCACACATTGGATATTTGAACTCACATATGCCACAAAGGAAGTAGTGGTAGTTCATGTCCTTGAACTTTCCCTATAGGAAAATCGCCAACAGGGGTAATGTATTATAGTTCATGACTATATGGATTATGGGGCATTCATGTATTTCATTTTCACCTAAACTGTAACTTCTTATAACACCCCATGTTTTTCAGGTCATATTTCAATCCTAGTCTATGCATTTTCTTTTATTTACTAGGATCATGGGGTTATTTTCGTATAAATCTCGTTAGTAAAATCGCTCAAGCATTAAACGTTGCCGTTAAGCAAACCTAAACCTAATAGGACTTTACTTGAACCTTTTATACTCGTCAATGGATTCATGTTTCCCATCAAGTCAAGCTACTTGGTCACGTGTAATTATTAAGATTAAGTAGAAGCTTTCAAAAATAAACTACACAAAAGAAAATTTAACTATGTAAAATTAGGGAAATTAGTGCAACCTTAAGAAAAATCCCTACAATCTAGCCTAAAAAATCATGTGCTCCCTTATTCCAAGTTTCCAGCCGATTGATGCAAAGAAAAGATAACAAAAAAAATTAAAAAAATAAATCCATTCCTAACTTAACCCTAATATCCAATGGGTAAAATCCCAAAACTCCTTTTACCCAAACCCAATACATACTCGTGACTTATAGCTCCTAAGCCTCTTGATTTTTTTTCACATGCCTTCAACAGTAACCGACTTTTATTCCCTGTATATTGACCATGCTAAATCCAAGAAATACCTTGCCATGAAAGGCTTAGCAAAAGAATGTGACTGCAAAAGGAAACACTATGCATGTATATTCTTGTGTCTATAAGAAGAGCATTGGCTGAGTTGTGCTTTCACAAACTCACAGCAACTCAAAAAGTCACAACTTTCACATATATCTCCCTCTTGTTCACTGAGTTCGACTCATACACATACACACACTCACACCATTACTTCTCCATAAACCTTACACATATTCGACGCCGCAAGTTTCCTATTTGATCAAAGTCCCAGCAAGGAAGAAGAAGCAACGAGTTGGTGCTAGGGCGAAATTAGGGTTTCCTTTGGTTTTTAAAGCAAGGGTTTCAGTTGGGTGCAAACAATAACCAAGTCCTCCTCAAATATTTTTGTTTTCACGCGTTCATCCAGTAGTAGTGTGAGCTATCCTTTCTTGTTAATTATCTTCCATACAATATTCAATTCGCATGTCATAGTTGTGTGCTTGAAATCCTCTAAAAACAAAACAGTTTGGTTACTTCCTCATACGCCACTCGAATAACATTAGAAATCTTTATGAAACTTGTGAAACGACTAATAAGTGAGGGGCCATAGTTATAATAGGGTGTTGAGTGTAGAACTCAGCCCATAGATAGTTTAGATGCGTGGCTTAGAGAAAAGGAAATCGCGTATAGTTATATTGTTACATTATTAATAAATATAACAACCTGGTAGGTCGACTTTAGGCCTCAAAACGACCCAACTAAACTAAGAGGTAAGTCCAGTGCTTAGGGATTTTTTGTAGTCGACATGGTATGTTGCATTTAGCAACTTGAATCATGAGAAATGGCTGAGAAACGAGCTCGCAAATTGAGGCCAAAGTCTGGCCTCCACAGTCAGCACATGCTGAAAAATAACATGACACAAGCATACATTTAGCCTTGATTTCGACCCATTTAAACTCGGACTTTAGGACAGGATTGGGGGGCATTTTATAGTCGACCTAGTAGGATTTACTTAGCAACTTGAATCACAGAAAATGATTAAGTAAAGAGAGAACGGCAAAACAGAATCTGACGATAAATTGGGAAGTGCTGTAAAGAGAGAACGGCAAATTGATTTGAATATGCAAATGAAAACAGAAGAAACCGAGCCAAATTTAAAAAGGCAGAAGTCTGAAGATGCATCATTTAACCCGATGCAAGACTTGGTCTTCACCACTATTGATGCTACCTTAGATCTGAATAAAATGGTTGCAGATAATGGAAACAGTGCATCTATTGAACAGTTACACAATCAAGTATGATCCAGTTAGTCACCGAAGCTACTGACGTATCACAGGCAGCAAATCATTCTTATGATAAAGATTTGGTGGAGAAGGTAGATATATTGGATTGTCTTTCCCAAAATAGTGAGCTTGGTACTTGATTAAAAGGGCTAGGAATTCATCAGTCAAAAACTCAGAACTTCTCCAGGATTGTGGAATTCTTTTCTTGTGTGTTGTTACTAGACCGGTACATATGTGTTGATAGTCAAAGCTTTATACTTGGGTCTTGTAAGAAACAAAAATTTCATAAGGAGATTAAATTGCCATTACTTGCAGCTTTGGATACTATGTGTCTGATCAGGTTGTTGCTCCAGTACGTGAAAGTTGTGCGTAGGCTTTAGGAGCGGTTCTCATGTACATGCCTCTTTTGCAAGTTCATGAGACACTGAATGTTTTGCTGAAAATGCAGGTAAATATCACGTATGACTTTTATTTTTATTAATTATTATTGTTAAGCTTAGTGTCCAATTGTTGAAGCTATTTCTATTATATCTTATTAGTTCATGCTGATTATTTCTTCTGCTGATTCTTCCAGCGTATACCAGAATGGGAGATTCGCCATGGCAGTCTTTTGGGCATCAAATATTTGGTTGTTGTGCTTCAGGTACTCTTTTCATGGCCACAAAATTATATTACTTTTTCTTAACTATCTGCATTGAACATATCTAGTTCAAATGATGTTCTTGTCAAGATTCTTGTCATCTTGTGTCAATTGAGCTAGTGCTGATATGATGGCTGTTTTATACAGGAAATGCTTCCTGATTTGCTTGGACGTGCCCTTCCTTCTTGTAAAGCTGGTCTTGAGGATCCGGATGATGTAAGAGCAGTTGCTGTAGATGCATTAATTCCCACTGCACATGACATCGTTTCACTTAGTGGACAAATGTTGCATTCTATTGTGATACTACTGTGGGATATCTTGCTTGACCTTGACGATTCGAGACCATCCACTAGCAGGTAATCTTTTTATTACCTTAGTCCAACATTTCTTTGATGAGAAATCGAGTTTTATATTGAAAATTTATGTGGAATAAGATAGATAAAGTGATAAAACTGTACCACCCCTAAACCTAAAATCGCAATAGTTGTTGAAATTGATGGCCTAGTAATATCATTGCTTGAATATGGAATGTAAGAATCACATTTATATGGGATACATCTACTAGCAGCGATGCCTTATCAATTTATATGTAATGTATAAAGAACATCTTGCATATATTACGGTGTGATGAATCAAGGACTCGACCTGAAGGAGATTGTTCTCAAGAAGAGATGATTTATAGGATGTTCTCAGTCCAAGAAGGAAATCAAGGACTAGACCTGAAGGAGATTGTTTCTACAGATGATATTGCACGCAGAGTGATTTTTCAGGAAAATCCCTACATGCTGTCAACAATAGCTCTACAGTTATGGCCATTTATGAGGCATAGTATCACATATGTTCATTATTCAGCCATTCAAACATTGGTAAGCTTTTCTCTCCTTTCAACTACATCTTGATTTTCCTATTACTTTTAAGTAGATTACTAGGCCCAAGTTTGTAACATAAACATATACACCCTTTTGGTAGTTTTTATAGCTAAACTATACGTGCAGGAGCGGCTGCTTGAAGCAGAATACAGGAGTATTTATGTATCTTCTAGCTCCTTTTGGCCCTCTTTCATACCGGTTAATACCCTTAGAATTGTAGGGGTATCACCTCCTTCACAACAATACAAAGAATGGGCCCTTTGGTATAGAGCAATATATGGCAAAACTAAGCTTGGTGCTTTATTTACAAGTGATTGGTAACCAATGAAGTCGGGATGTATTAGTATAAATAAACTATATATGCACGGAATGGTGAGAGGCACTGACCCTATGGGAACCAAGTTGCAATACGGGGATCCACTTAATGACGTAACACCAGATACAAAAAGAAGCCTACAAGATACACATACTATATTTAATGTGTCAGTAAAGGAGCTCTATGGAAAACCTGTATATAAAGACATACCAGATGAATATAACAACACATAGGCAAACAGGTGAGAGAAAAAAGAGAGGTTTGAAGGATATTTGTCATCATCATCTCCCCAATACATACAGCAATTAAAATACCATTTATCATCATCGCAAACTTAATCAAGCAATATATCACCATTTGGTCGTTCACTGCAGACAACAAACCTACTCTAACGATCATGGCTAAGGTGAAAACACTCACCTTCAGAAGCTCATATCATAAAATCAATATCTATTATATTAAAAACTTCAAAGAGTTTTTTATATACTGATAATCATCACCATGAGCAGAGAGGGTTGTCCCGAGTTAAATGAAATCGGGTTTTTGTAAGAAAGCTTCTTTACCGCATGAGTTAAAAGTACCCTTTGGCAAAATGGACCTAAAAATGAATTAAGGAACAATGTTAAAAAGAAATAAAAACAGAAAATCTTTAAAAATGTCGGACAAAATAAGGACAATGAATAAATAACAAAGTCTCCAGGAACATCAGGGGATCCATCGGTAGCAAGCTTTCTCACGATTATGTTTACGTAAAATCTGAATTACTTCTGGTCCCGTGTTGCAAGCAGAAAGACTTAGCAGATTTTGCTGCAACGCGTGCTCTCCGCAATCCCACACGAGGGGTGATGATTCGAGACCTGATCATACAAATTTTACAAGCTAAAGATAAAAAACCTGGATAGGGGCTCCTCACGGACGATTAATTCAGGTGAACATGACAAATGTTGCGAGTTTCCCTTATTATCCTGCATGCTCATCATGGTGTCCCCGAAAAGTATTTTCTACCCAGAAACCCGGTCCCCAAAAGTTGACTGAACATCAGAAGCTAGTATTTAGCCTTTTTCATCCCTAGTCCTAATATCTCCATATCAGGAGGTGTATGATATGCATCACTGAAATCCACGAAACACGCACGGAGATATAATAAATTTTAGATTAAGAAGTTTGCCAGAGCATTAACAATAGATAAACAGCATGAGCATACATACCCTCCCAGAGAAAAACAGCAATCCGTAGTTAGTTTAGCTTATACAGTGTCATAAGAGATCATACCGATCCAAATACACGAAAAGAAATAAGCATGTGCGAGACTACGCCTTTTGATACCATTAAAGTAACCGCCAATTTTTTGCATCTGAGTAACAACAATAAAACTTGAATCATTATACAAAAACAAGTACAATAGCCAAAAAAAAAAATGAGAAGCTGAACCATCTAAATGGCGAGTCAATGATCTCCTGAAATTATTTCTACTGGACTTACAGTTGCGGACAATTCATGCGATCTAATAAAGCGGATATGGGGGGGGGGGGGGGGGGGTTCCTCCACTCATCACATAAGCCCAACGACATCGTTAATGAGACTAAAACAGTAGAAATAAAAAGGGGTCAATCATATAACAAGAACATACACAAGCCAATGGTAAAATTAAATCAAATGATGACTCCTTAAAGACACACACGTCATCACTACTTTCCTTTCAAATATATTCTTCACCAATTTGATATTCTACTATAACAACCCTAATTTAATGCACTAAATTTACTCCCATCAGTATATTAGACGACAATCAAACAGCCCTTAATCAACCATTCGATTAAGGATAAATTGCATATAGTTTTGTATTATAGTTTATTATACACAAGACAGCGTACACACAGGGGTGAACTGTTACATTTGAATATTCAGTACACGAGAATTTGTATGATTCTGTATAATTTAGATAGTAGTAGGTGTTTCGGAGGTTTTACATTATGATTATTCATGTTAGAGACATTTTTTTTTTACGGATGATCTAATTCATAGGTAAGGGAGGTTGTTGTTAATCCTATTGAATATAGAGACTATTTGTTACGCTAATGCCCTTGAGCGAACACCTAAGTGCTCGATAGTTTCCTCAACTAGGTGACCTTTAATAATGCTTTACCAACCTTTTCTACATTAATTTAGTGGATTTGGATACACAATGGTAGTTTGGAACCACGATCGTGGCGGATGGAACTCTATGCCTCAATGGCAGGAGTTTGCCTAACACTGTTATGGATGGCGATTTGCGGACTGTGATCAGGCACAGTCCATAAATCAAAATACTCTATACATCGGGTTCTGACAAGATGTACCAAGATATGAAGAAGCTATATTGGTGGCCCAATATGAAAGTCGACATCGCCACCTATGTTAGCAAGTGCTTGACCTGTGCTAAGGTTTCAAGCCGAAACACAAAGACCATTAGGATTGTTGGTACATACCCAAGATACCCTGAATGGAAATGGACCAACATCACTATGGATTTTTGTCACTAAAGCTTCCCTAAGAAGACTCGCAGGCTACGACACTCAGTTGGGGGGTCATTGTGGACCGACTCACTAAGTCTGCAATTTTCACACCAATAAGAGAGACTGATCCTAGGGATAAACTTGCAAGAATTTACCTAAAAGAGGTTGTCACGAGGCATGAAGTACCTGTTTCAATCATTTGTGATCGCGACCCGAGGTTGGCATCCAACTTTTGGAGATCACTTCAGAATGCTTTAGGTACTAATCTGGATATGAGTACTGCGTATCATCCACAAACAGACGGGCAAAGCGAGAGGACAATTCAAACTCTCAAGGACATGCTGCGTGCTTGCGTGATCGATTTCAGAAAAGGTTGGGTTAACCATTTGCCGTTGGTCGAGTTTTCATATAACAATAGCTATCACGCTAGCATAAAGGCCGCACCATTCGAAGCACTTTATGGTCGAAAGTGTCGTTCACCTGTTTGTTGGACCGAAGTTAGAGAAGCTCAAATACTCGGTCCCGAATTGATTCAAGAGACGACTAAGAGAATCGTCCAAATCAAGCAAAGGATGCAAGCCGCTCGTGATCGACAGAAAAGTTACGCCGATCTAAAGCGTAAACCGATGGAATTCCAAGTCGGGGATAAAGTTATGCTTAAAGTTTCGCCTTGGAAAAGGGTCATACGTTTTGGCAAATAAGGGAAGTTAAACCCCAGGTATGTTGGACCTTTCAAGGTGTTAGGAAAGGTTGGAGACGTTGCTTACAAGCTTGAGCTTCCAGAAGAGCTCAATAGGGTTCACAATACATTTCACGTATCAAATCTGAAAAAGTGCTATGGCGACGAACCGTTAGCCGTTCCGTTGGATGGACTTCATTTTGATGACAAGCTTTAGTTTGTTGAGGAACCCGTTGAGATCATGGACCGTGAAGTTAAACGGTTGAAGCAAAGCCTCATTCCATTAATCAAGGTTCGATGGAACTCCAAGAAAGGTCCTGAGTTCACGTGGGAACGTGAAGACCAATTCAAGAAGAAACACCCACACCTCTTCACCAAGATCGCATGGTTGTCAAGTACTGCATCATAAGCCTTGAGGACAAGGCTCGATTAACGGGGGAAGTCTATAACACCCTGTGTTTTCAAGTCATTGACGACGTCGATAAATCTATTATGTATCTTTTGTATTGTACGCGTTTGCTTGTGATTTCATAAATTGAGTTTAAATCGCGTAGGCTAAAAATTAGCGTTCAATGTAAACGGGCATCAAACAATTAAATGTTTACATCAAGCAAGGGTTAAGTAAATATTTTGAGAATAATTATTAACTTTGTTCATTTTATTTTTTTATCGGATACGTAAAGTGTATACGTTTCGCGATAAATTGCATTTAAGCATACCCGAAACCACCAAAACTTTTCTACGCTTCAACAAATACCCACATTTATACCCAATACATAAAAGTTACAAGGAAGGGTGCAGTTTGCCCCCTTTCCTTTCCTAGTTGGCCGAATACCACCTCCATAAGGAGGTGGGAGAGCTTGCTTGCTCACCAAGCCAATATATGTATAAATAGGGGTCTAGAGGCTTTCATTAGCTCATAACTTGTAATCCCTAAACCCTAAACATCTCCTTGTGCTCTCCCCTTGTTCGACCAAACCTCAAAACCCTTTGAGGTTTTCGGTTTTCCTTCCCTTGGCGTGCGATCAAACCAAACACCCTTTAGGGTTTTGGTTTTGTGGTTTTATACCACGTTCGTGGAGGTTTTGTTCGTGTGTTGATTGATTCAAAGACGAAGGTTATCGTTTGGTTAAACCACTACTAGTACTAGCATACACGTTGTTTGCTAAGAACGTATTGTGTGTGTAAACTTAGAGGGATTATTCTTTTGATCCTTGGTGGTTTTGCGTGGTGTTATACACACGCGTATATTGAAGACGATGTAACGTTTATTGCTAAAAGCAGTGTAACGTTTCTTGCTAAAAGGTACACATCTTCAATCCCTTGTTAATTATAAGTTCTATACGTGTTTGATCTTTCCGCTGCGTACTCGTGATATGTTTAATTTATAAGTTTTCATGCATATGTTTATTCTATTTTAGCTTGAATCACCATTTAGATTTTATCAAGAAAATGGTATTTACTTGAAATGATCGTATGGATTACTTTTATATATCTTATGATGACAAAAGCATCATGATAAAATGAGGAGAAAGTGTTGTATCATGTTGTTTTGGTGTAAAAAATGAACCAAGTGAGCTAAATATGGTTTTTGAAGAGTCGATTAATAAGTTTATCAAGTGGGAAGTAATGCAATGGCATGTAAATCTTGTTAGGGACATAATGATGTCATATGATCACTAAAAAAAGGATATAATATTGAGTATACATATTGTACACACACTTCGTTAATGTATAAAAGATCAAGTATGAACTTGGAAGTAAAAGACCATAAGTTAAAGTTATTGTTTCAATAATGTTACGACTTGTGTACATTTTGATAACTATGACATATGTAGGAGTATTATAGGACAAATGGACTCCTAATATATGTATGATAATAACATATATTATATATAGGACAAGTGTTGGATTACAAATTGAAGATTAATGAACAACACAAGGTTGAAACTGACCTTATCCAACAAACACCAACATATCTGTCCAAAATTTTGTATAAGACCATCCACTATAAATATGCTTTTAAAATTAATATATCTTTCACGACGATCTGAAAAGGTAAAAACTTGTCAAACGGATTAATAACGAAAAAGTTACGGTAAAAACGAGTTAATCCTAATTAAACGGAGTCGTAAAAGAATTTTATAAAAAACATTTTATAAAATTGTTATAAACAGCAAGCGTTTGATATTTTAACAAATTATACATATTTTTTGGATTCCAAAATGATAAGAATCGTAATTTTACAATAAAATAACGAACGAGTATGAAATTAGAATTCCTCTCCGTAGTTTACGACAATTAATACTTTTTTATAAAACTATTTTATAAAAGTTTACGTTCATGACAGAAAGTTATATTTTTTGTTAAACCTCATACCATTATATAACTCAATACAGACACATCGTGCTCGAAAGAATCGTTTAAAAATGGAGCTATAACGAATAAAATACGACATTTATGGGTTTAACGACAACAAGTACGCTTTAAATAAAAATTACGTCTGATGTGAACTGTAAAAGTTACTGTTCATCAGGGGGTCCTAAATACGAACTGCGTCAATTATATAAACTCGTTCTTAAATACGAAAAGATGGGGCATAAAAAACAAACCAAGAAACGGATTAGAAAGGTTGAAAGTTATGACGATTTTACCAAAAGTATGTTTATAAACATTTTAATTTTATAAACATGTTTTCACTTAAAATTTAGATTTAGATTAGCTATATAGACTTATGTCATGGTAGGAGTACTCCAATGTGATTAGTACTATAACGACCTTTATTTAATTAGGTTTGCATTTGGATCAAAATCGCGTGCGGCGCAATTATTTGTGATACACTTGTGCATTACTCACTCAAGGTGAGTTCATAGACCCACTTTTTACCTTTCTTTTGTTTTACAAAGTTTTTTGGGTGAGTGAAACATGCACATGGTTTTTACAACTGGACACAAGTGTTAAGTTCACACTATGATACTTGTTGCCAAAGATCGATAACCCTTTATGAGCCCATTATCATGAATCGTTAATTAGGCGCGAATGTTATAAATAGATCTATTGGTTTGACAACCCGTATCGGGCGTGATTAGCTATCACCCTACAAACGAACGTATACCATTTCGAACAAAGGATGTTGCGGCTTAGAACATCACCACGTGCGAAAGTAGGCCATTCATTGTATTCAACAAGTCAAGCTTCAGTGTCATGATCAATAAGAACACACGTAATTACATTTATATGATGTCTGCATCTGTTGCATTATCATACACTTGGGAAATCTTGTGGTCCTACAATATATGATTTATCAAACCTATGAATTCACCAACATTATTGTTGATGTTTTAAAGAAATGTTTTTCAGGGGATCAATAAGCACGAGGTGCGATGGATACATTGGTGGTTTTGATTTGGATGTCATGCATTAAAGATTTTGTCGCATTTCATTTTGTTATTTGTTATGGGCTGAAAATCTTTGTATTTTGATCAAGTGAACAAGTTAAGCTTCAGGCTTATGTAACAATTACTTTGTTAAATCCAATGTATCATTTTCAAACGACTTTTTCGTCGTTCTATATATATCTTGTGTAGAATTATGAATCTTTCTCTTCTCATTCACTTTCTCTTCATGATGATCTCCCTCACTCTAAGTTGTGAGACCTATTTTATATGGCTAGAAAGCCCTAAATGATACCAACATTGTAAGTTGTTCTCCTATTTTTAAATAATTTTTCTCATCATCCCTTATTGTGGTGTATAACCCCGACACTTTATTTCTTTCTATGGCTTACTTTCATCGTCTCTTTGTCTTTCTCTATTCATTGATTTCTCTTTGCTTGGAGTCATCTTTAATTATGGAGTAAAATTATTAATCTTTCTCTTCTAATTCTCTTTCTCTTCATGATGCTCTGCCTCCACTCTATGTTGTGAGACCTATTTTATATGGTTAGAAAGCCCTAAACGATACCAACATTGTAACTTGTTCTCCTATTTTTAAATAACTTGTCTCATCATCCCTTATTGTGGTGTATAACCGTGACTCTTTATTTCATTCCTTGGCTTACTTTTTTTGTCTCCTTCACTTTCTCTATTCGTTGATTTATGTTTACTTGGAGTCATCCTTAATTCTGGAGTAAAATTATGAATCTTTCTCTTCTCATTCACTTTCTCTTCATGATGATCTCCCTTCACACTAAGTTGTGAGACCTATTTTATACGGCTAGAAGGCCCTAAATGATACCAACATTGTTACTTGTTTTCCTATTTTTAAATAACTTGTCTCATCATCCCTTATTGTGGTGTAGAACCCCAACTCTTTATTTCGTTCCATGGCTTTCTTTTATCGTATCCTTTACTTTCTCTATTTGTTTATTTCTGTTTACTTGGAGTAATCCATAATTTTGGAGTAAAATTATGAATCTTTCTCTTCCTGATGATCTCCCTCCCCTCTAAGTTGTGAGACCTATTTTATATGGCTAGAAAGCCCTAAATGATACCAACATTGTAACTTGTTCTCATATTTTTAAATAACATGTCTCATCATCCCTTATTATGGTGTATAACCCTAACTCTTTATTTTGTTCCATGTCTTACTTTTATCATCTCCTTCACTTTCTCTATTCGTTGATTTCTGTAAACTTGGAATCATCCTTAATTCTGGAGTAAAATTATGAATCTTTCTAAACTCATACACTCTCTCTTCATGATGATCTCCCTCCACTCTAAGTTGTGAGACCTATTTAACATGGCTAGAAATCCCTAAACGATACCAACATTGTAACTTGTTCTCTTATTTTTAAATAACTTTTCTCATCATCCCTTATTGTGGTGTATAACTGCGACTCTTTATTTCGTTCCATGGCTTACTTTTATCATCTCATTCACTTTCTATATTTGTTGATTTCTGTTTACTTGGAGTCATCCTTAATTCTGGAGTAGAATTATGAATCTTTCTCTTCTTATTCACTTTCTCTTCATGATGATCTCCCCTACTCTAAGTTGTGAGACCTAATTTATTTGGCTAGAAATCCCTAAACGATACCAACATTGTAACTTGTTCTCCTATTTTTAAATAATTTTTCTCATCATCCCTTATTGTGGTTTATAACCCCGACTTTTTATTTCTTTCTATGGCTTACTCTCATCGTCTCCTTCATTTCTCTATTCATTAATTTCTCTTTGGTTGGAGTTATCTTTAATTTTGGAGTAAAATTATGAATCTTTCTCTTCTAATTCTCTTTATCTTCATGATGCTCTCCCTCCACTCTATGTTGTGAGACATATTTTATATGGTTAGAAAGCCCTAAACGATAGCAACATTGTAACTTGTTCTCCTATTTCTAAATAACTTGTCTGATCATCCCTTGTTGTGGTGTATAACCGTGACTCTTTATTTCGTTCCATGGCTTACTTTTATCGTCTCCTTTACTTTCTCTATTCATTGATTATGTTTACTTGGAGTCATCCTTAATTCTGGAGTAAAATTATGAATCTTTCTCTTCTCATTCACTTTTTCTTCATGATGATCTCCCTTCACTCTAAGTTGTGAGACCTATTTTATATGGCTATAAAGCCCTAAACGATACCAACATTGTAACTTGTTCTCCTATTTTTAAATAACTTTTCTCATCATCCCTTATTATGGTATATAACCCTGACTCTTTATTTTATTCCATGGCTTACTTTTATCGTCTCCTTCACTTTCTCTATTCGTTGATTTCTAATCTCATACAATTTCTCTTCATGATGATCTCCCTCCACTCTATGTTTTGAGACCTATTTTATATGGCTAGAAAGCCCTAAACGATACCAACATTATAACTTGTTCTCCTATTTTTAAATAACGTTTCTCATCATCCCTTATTGTGGTGTATAACCGTGACTCTTTATTTTGTTCCATGGCTTACTTTTATCGTCTCATTCACTTTCTGTATTTGTTGATTTCTGTGTACATGGAGTCTTCCTTAATTCAGGAGTAGAATTATGAATCTTTCTCTTCTCATTCACTTCCTCTTCATGATGATCTCCCCCACTCTAAGTTGTGAGACCTATATTATATGGCTAGAAAGCCCTAAGCGATACCAACATTGTAACTTGTTCTCCTATTTTTAAATAATTTTTCTCATCATCCCAAATTGTGGTGTATAACCCCGACTCATTATTTCTTTCTATGGCTTACTCTCATCGTCTCCTTGACTTTCTTTATTCATTGATTTCTCTTTGCTTGGAGTCATCTCTAATTCTGGAGTTAAATTATTAATCTTTTTCTTCTAATTCACTTTCTTTTCATGATGCTCTCCCTCCACTCTATGTTGTGAGACCTATTTTATATGGCTAGAAAGCCCTAAATGATACCAACATTGTAACTTGTTCTCTTATTTTTAAATAACTTGTCTCATCATCCATTATTGTGGTGTATAAACCTGACTATTTATTTCGTTCCATGGCTTACTTTTATCGTCTCTTTCACTTTATCTATTCGTTGATTTCTGTTTACTTGGAGTCATCCTTAATTCTAGAGTAAAATTATGAATCTTTCTCTTCTCATACACTTTCTCATCATCATGATCTCCCTCCACTCTAAGTTGTGAGACCTATTTTATATGGCTAGAAAGCCCTAAACGATACCAACATTGTAACTTGTTCTCCTATTTTTAAATAACTTTTCTCATCTATGACAATCCGTCAAATTCAGGTCGTTATTTTATTCTTGAGTATTTAATTTAATTTTCATTTTTATGTTGAGATGAGGACTCACTATTAACCAAAAGAAATTAGGGTTTACGTTTGCAAATTGAGTAACTTCAACGAAGAACCGGAGAATCCTACATTAAGTATCGACGTTTATGTTATCGAATTTCCCTAGAAATATTTTTATTACATTCATTTTTATTTTTTGTGTCTCGTACTATATTTACTTTTTACGAAAAACGACTACAAATCGTACCTTTTTAAATATCGGACTTTGAAAATACTCGCATTTACAAAATGTGGGACAAGTTTTTAAACTCATCCCACTAGAAACATACCCATGTGGGGGCGGTACAAAGGAGCCACATGGTTTAACCATGTGGCATTCAATCTCTTACAAAATGCATGTATTGCATGCCTTGTTTATATAAAACCATCTCTCACACACACAAATCACATTATAACAAAAAAAATTTGCATTTTCTCTCTTTCCCTCTTGCTCTTGCCATCACCAACACACCACAAACACCAATCTTATAAAAATTTTGAAGATCAAACCATGAGCACACTAGTGAATATGACTACCTAGTGTGTTTCTTGCATTTTAAAGATGATTTAAGGAGGTTTTAAAGAAGGTTTTTACAAGTTGGGGCTAAAGTAAACAAGTGTTATAAAGTCATTTGAGTAAATAAAAATGGTGGCCAAAAATTAATTTGGGGTAAAGATCAAGAGTGGTGTAGAAGGCTTCCATTGTTTTGGCCAATTATTCATCATTTTCCTCATTTTGTTGGGTATAATTTCTACTTGTTCTTGTTGTATTTATATTTTTTATTTCATTATATGTATGTACATGTATGATATATGATGATCAAGACGTGAAAAGGTTTATGCATGCATAGATCTAGGTAAGAAATGACTAAATCAAAGATTAAAACTTGCTAGAAATCATTGAAGATTTAGGGTTGTTGTGAACAACAAGTTCTGAACATATGGCAAATTGGATACTCAATGGAAAGTAAAAATTGAATAAGTTATGACCATTTTACCAAAAGACACTAGTTATGACCTTGCTATACAAATGGCACAAAAAGTCATATTTACGTACTGATTTGGCTAAAGTCATCCCTAATTCCGAAGTAAAATTATTAATCTTTCTCTTCTAATTCACTTTCTCTTCATGATGATCTCCCTCCACTCTAACTTATGAGACCTATATTAAATAGCTAGAAACCCTAAACGATATCAACATTGTAACTTGTTATCCTATTTTTAAATAACTTGTCTCATCATCCCTTATTGTGGTGTATAACCCCGACTCTTTATTTTGTTCCATGGCTTACTTTTATCGTCTCCTTCACTTTCTCAATTTGTTGACTTCTATTTACTAGGAGTCATCCTTAATTCCGGAGTAAAATTATGGATCTTTCTCTTCTCATTCACTTTCTCTTCATGATGATCTCCCTCCACTCTAAGTTGTGAGACCTATATTATATGGCTAGAAAGCCCTAAACGATACCAACATTGTAACTTGTTATCCTGTTTTTAAATAACTTGTCTCATCATCTCTTATTGTGATGTATAACCCTGACTCTTTATTTTATTCCATGGCTTACTTTTATCGTCTCTATCACTTTCTCTATTCATTGATTTCTGTTTACATGGAGTCATCCATAATTCTAGAGTAAAATTATAAATCTTTCTCTTCTCATTCACTTTCTCTTCATGATTATCTCCCTCCACTCTAAGTGGTGAGACCTATTTTATATGGCTAAAAAGCCCTAAACGATACCAACATTATAACTTGTATCGTCTCCCTTATTGTGGTGTATAACCTCGACTCTTTATTTCATTCCATGGCTTACTTTTATCGTCTCCTGCACTTTCTCTATTTGTTGATTTTTGTTTACTTGGAGACATCCTTAATTCTAGAGTAAAATTATGAGTCTTTTTATTCTCATTCACTTTCTCTTCATGATGATCTCCCTCCACTCTAAGTTGTGAGACCTATTTTATATGGCTAGAAAGTCCTATATGATACCAACATTGTAACTTGTTCTCCTGTTTTAAATTTTTTTTTCTCAACATCCCTTATTGTGGTGTATAACCCCGATTCTTTATTTCTTTCTATGGCTTACTCTCATCGTCTCCTCCACTTTCTCTATTCATTGATTTCTCTTTGCTTGGAGTCATCCTTAATTCCGAAGTAAAATTATTAATCTTTCTCTTCTAATTCACTTTCTCTTCATGATGCTCTCCCTCCACTCTAAGTTATGAGACCTATATTATATGGCTAGAAAGCCCTAAACGATACCAACATTGTAACTTGTTATCCTGTTTTTAAATAACTTGTCTCATCATCTCTTATTGTGATGTATAACCCTGACTCTTTATTTTGTTCCATGGCTTACTTTTATCGTCTCCTTCACTTTCTCTATTCGTTGATTTCTGTTTACTTGGAGTCATCCTTAATTCTGGAGTAAAACTATGAATCTTTCTCTTCTCATTCGCTTTCTCTTCATGATGATCTCCCTCCACTCTAAGTTATAAGACTTATTTATATGGCTAGAAAGTCGTAAACGATACCAACATTGTAACTTGTTCTCCTGTTTTTAAATAACTTGTCTCAACATCCCTTATTGTTTTGTATAACCTCGATTCTTTATTTCTTTCTATGGCTTACTCTTATCATCTCCTCCACTTTCTCTATTCATTGATTTCTCTTTACTTGGAGTCATCCCTAACTCCAAAGTAAAATTATTAATCCTTCTCTTCTAATTCACTTTCTCTTCATGATGCTCTCCCTCCACTCTAAGTTGTGAGAACTATATTATATGGCTAGAAAGCCCTAAACGATACCAACATTGTAACTTGTTATCCTGTTTTTAAATAACTTATCTCATCATCTCTTATTGTGATGTATAACCCCGACTCTTTATTTTGTTCCATGGCTTACTTTTATCGTCTCCTTCACTTTCTCTATTCGTTGATTTCTGTTTACTTGGAGTCATCCTTAATTCTGGAGTAAAATTATAAATCTTTCTCTTCCCATTCAATTTCTCTTCATGATGATCTACCTCCACTCTAAGTGGTGAGACCTATTTTATATGGCTAAAAAGCCCTAAACGATACCAACATTATAACTTGTTCTCCTGTTTTTAAATAACTTATCTCATCATCCCTTATTGTGGTGTATAACCTCGACTCTTTATTTCATTCCATGGCTTACTTTTATCGTCTCCTACACTTTCTCTATTTGTTGATTTTTGTTTACTTGGAGACATCCTTAATTCTGGAGTAAAATTATGAATCTTTTTCTTCTCATTCACTTTCTCTTCATGATGATCTCCCTCCACTCTAAGTTGTGAGACCTATTTTATATGGCTATAAATCCCTAAATGGTACCAACATTGTAACTTGTTCTCCTGTTTTTAAATAACTTGTATCATCATCCATTATTGTGGTGTATAGCCCTGACTCTTTATTTCATTCCATGGCTTACTTTTATCGTCTCATTCACTTTCTCTATTCGTTGATTTCTGTTTACTTAGAGTCATCTTTAATTCTGGAGTAAAATTATGAATCTTTCCCTTCACATTCACTTTCTCTTCATCAAGATATCCTTCCACTCTAAGTTGTGATACCTATTTTATATGGCTAGAAAGCCCTAAACAATACCAACATTGTAACTTGTTCTCCTATTTTAAAATAATTTTTCTCAACATCCCTTATTGTTTTGTATAACCTCGATTCTTTATTTCTTTCTATGGCTTACTCTCATCATCTCCTCCACTTTCTCTATTCATTGATTTCTCTTTGATTGGAGTCATCCTTAATTCCAAAGTAAAATTATTAATCTTTCTCTTCTAATTCACTTTCTCTTCATGATGCTCTCCCTCTACTCTAAGTTATGAGACCTATATTATATGGCTAGAAAGCCCTAAACGATACCAACATTGTAACTTGTTATCCTGTTTTTAAATAACTTGTCTCATCATCCCTTATTGTGGTGTATAACCCCAACTCTTTATTTCATTCCATGGATTACTTTTATCGTCTCCTTCACTTTCTCTATTTGTTGATTTTTGTTTACTTGGAGTCATCCTTAATTCTGGAGTAAAATTATGAATCTTTCTCTTCTCATTTACTTTCTCTTCATGATGATCTCCCTCCACTCTAAGTTGTGAGACCTATTTTATATGGCTTGAAAGCCCTAAACGATACCAACATTGTAACTTGTTCTCCTATTTTTAAATAACTTGTCTCATCATCCCTTATTGTGGTGTATAACCCCGATTCTTTATTTCGTTCCATGGCTTACTTTTATCGGCTCCTTCACTTTCTCTATTCGTTGATTTCTATTTACTTAGAGTCATCCTTAATCCTGGAGTAAAATTATGAATCTTTCTCTTCTCATTCACTTTCTCTTTGTGATAATCTCCCTCTACTCTAAGTTGTGAGACCTATTTTATATGGCTAGAAAGCCCTAAACGATACCAACATTGTAACTTGTTCTCCTGTTTTTAAATAAATTTTCTCATCATCCCTTATTGTGGTGTATAACCCGGACTCTTTATTTCTTTCTATGGCTTACTCTCATCGTCTCCTTCACTTTCTCTATTCGTTGATTTCTCTTGGCTTGGAGTCATCCCTAATTCCAAAGTAAAATTATTAATCGTTCTCTTCTAATTCACATTCTCTTCATGATTGTCTCCCTCCACTCTAAGATGTAAGACCTATTTTATATGGCTATAAAGCCCTAAACGATACCAACATCATCCCTTATATTGGTGCATAACCCCGACTCTTTATTTCGTTCAATGGCTTACTTTTATCGTCTCCTTCACTCACTCTAATTGTTGATTTCTGTTTACTTGGAGTCATCCTTATTTCTGGAGTAAAATTATGAATCTTTCTCTTCTCATTCACTTTCTCTTCGTGATAATCTCCCTCCACAGTAAGTTGTGAGACCTATTTTATATGGCTAGAAATCCCTAAAGGATACCAACATTGTAACTTGTTATCCTGTTTTTAAATAATTTTTCCCATCATCCCTTATTGTGGTGTATAACCCCGATTCTTTATTTCTTTCTATGGCTTACTCTAATCATCTCCTCCACTGTCTCTATTCGTTGATTTCTCTTTGCTTAGAGTCATCCTTAATTCTGATGTAAAATTATTAATCATTCTCTTCTAATTCACTTTCTCTTCATGATGCTCTACCTCCACTCTAACTTATGAAACCTATATTATATAGCTAGAAAGCCCTAAACGATACCAACATTATAACTTGTTATCCTATTTTTAAATAACTTGTCTCATCATCCCTTATTGTGGTGTATAACCCCCGACTCTTTATTTCGTTCCATGGATTACTTTTATCGTCTCCTTCACTTTCTCTATTCATTGATTTCTGTTTACTTGGAGTCATCATTAAATCTAGAGTAAAATTATGAATCTTTCTCTTCTAATTCACTTTCTCTTCATGATGCTCTACGTCTACTCTAAGTTGTGAGACCTATATTATATGGCTAGAAAGCCCTAAATGACACTAATATTAGAACTTGTTATCCTGTTTTTAAATAACTTGTCTCATCATCCCTTATTATGGTGTATAACCCCGACTCTTTATTTTGTTCCATGGCTTACTTTTATCATCTCCTTTACTTTCTCTATTCATTGATTTCTGTTTACTTGGAGTCATCCTTAATTATGGAGTAAAATTTTATATCTTTATCTTCTCATTCACTTTGTCTTCATGATGATCTCCCTCAACTCTAAGTTGTGAGACCTATTTTATATGGCTAAAAAGCCCTAAACGATACCAAAACTATAACTTGTTCTCCTATTTTTAAATAATTTTTCTCATCATCCCTTATTGGGTGTATAACCCAGACTCTTAATTTCTTTCTATGGCTTACTCTCTTCGTCTCCTTCACTTTCTCTATTTGTTGACTTCTCTTTGCTTGGAGTCATCCCTAATTTCGAAGTAAAATTATTAATCTTTCTCTTCTAATTCACTTTCTCTTCATGATGCTCTCCCTCTACTCTAGGATGTAAGACTTATTTTATATGGCTATAAAGCCCTAAACGGTACCAACATTATAACTTGTTCTCCTATTTTTAAATAACTTATCTCATCATCCCTTATTATGGTGTATAACCCTCACTCTTTATTTCGTTCCATGGCTTACTTTTATCGTCTCCTTCACTTTCTCTATTTGTTGATTTCTGTTTACTTGGAGTCATCCTTAATTCTGGAGAAAAATTATGAATTTTTCTCTTCTCATTCACTTTCTCTTCATGATGATCTCCTTTCACTCTAAGTTGTGAGACCTATTTTATATGGCTTGAAAGCTGTAAATGATACCATCATTTTAACTTGTTCTCCTATTTTTAAATAACTTATCTCATCATCCCTTATTGTGGTGTATAACCCCGACTCTTTATTTTGTTCCATGGCTTACTTTTATCGTCTCCTTTACTTTCTCTATTCGTTCATTTCTGTTTACTTAGAGTCATCCTTAATTCTGGAGTAAAATTATGAATCTTTCTCTTCTCATTCACTTTCTATTCATGATAATCTCCCTCTACTCTAAGTTGTGAGAACTATTTTATATGGCTAGAAAACCCTAAACGATACCAACATTGTAACTTGTTCTCCTGCTTATAAATATTTTTTCTCATCATCCATTATTGTGGTGTATAACCCAGACTCTTTATTTCTTTCTCTGGCTTACTCACATCGTCTCCTTCACTTTCCCTATTCGTTGATTTCTCTTTGCTTGGAGTAATCCCTAATTCCGGAGTAAAATTATTAATCTTTCTCTTCTAATTCACTTTCTCTTCATGATGCTCTCCCTTCACTCTAAGTTATAAGATCTATATTATATGGCTAGAAAGCACTAAATGATATCAACATTGTAACTTGTTATCCCGTTTTTAAATGTTCCATGGCTTACTTTTATCGTCTCTTTTACTTTCTCAATTCGTTAATTTCTGTTTACTTGGAGTCATCCTTAATTCTGGAGTAAAATTATGAATCTTTCTCTTCTCATTCACTTTCTCTTCATCATGATCTCCCTCCACTCTAAATTGTGAGACCTATTTTATATGGCTAGAAAGCCCTAAACGATACCAGCCTTGTAACTTGTTCTCTTGTTTTTAAATAACTTGTCTCATCATCTCTTATTGTGGTGTATAACCCTGACTGTTTATTTCGTTTCATGGCTTAATTTTATCGCCTCTTTCACTTTCTTTATTCGTTGATTTCTGTTTACTTGGAGTCATCCTTAATTCTGGAGTAAAATTATGAATCTTTCTCTTCTCATTCACTTTCTCTTCATGATGATCTCCCTCCACTCTAAGTGGTGAGACCTATTTTATATGGCTAAAAAGACCTAAACGATACCAACATTATAACTTGTTCTCCTGTTTTTAAATAACTTATCTCATCGTCCTTTATTTTGGTGTATAACACCGACTCTTTATTTTGTTCCATGGCTTACTTTTATCGTCTCCTTCACTTTCTCTATTTGTTGATTTCTAGTTACTTGGAGACATCCTTAATTCTGGAGTAAAATTATGAATCTTTCTCTTCTAATTCACTTTCTCTTCATGATGATCTCACTCCACTCTATGTTGTGAGACCTAATTTATATGGATAGAAAGCCCTAATTGATACCAACATTGTGACTTGTTCTTCTATTTATAAATAACTTGTCTCATCATGCCTTATTGTGGTGTATAACCCTGACTCTTTATTTCGTTTCATGGTTTATTTTTTCATCTCATTCACTTTCTCTATTCGTCGATTTCTGTTTACTTAGAGTCTTCCTTAATTCTGGAGTAAAATTATGAATCTTTCTCTTCTCATTCACTTTCTCTTAATTATAATCTCCCTCCACTCAAAGTTGGGAGACTTATTTTATATGGCTAGAAAGCCCTAAACGATACCAACATTGTAACTTGTTCTCCTGTTTTTAAATAATTATTCTCATCATCCCTTATTGTGGGTGTGTAACCCTGACTCTTTATTTCTTTCTATGGCTTACTCTCATCGTCTCCTTCACTTTCTCTATTTGTTGATTTCTCTTTGCTTGGAGTCATCCCTAATTCCAAAGTAAATTTATTAATCTTTCTCTTCTAATTTACTTTATCTTCATGATGCTCTCCCTCCACTCTAAGACGTAAGACCTATTTTATATGTCTAGAAAGCCTTAAACGATACCAACATGGTAACTTGTTCTCCTATTTTTAAATAACTTGTTTCATCATCTCTTATTGTGGTGTATAACCCCGACTCTTTATTTTGTTCCATGGCTTACTTTTATCATCTCTTTTTCTTTTTTTATTCGTTGATTTCTATTTACTTGGATTCGTTCTTAATTCTGAATTATAATTATGAATCTTTCTCTTCTCATTCACTTTCTCTTCATGATGATCTCCCTCTACTCTAAGTTGTGAGACCTATTTTATATGGCTAGAAAGCCCTAAACGATACCAACATTGTAACTTGTTCTCCTATTTTTAAATAATTTGTCTCATCATCCCTTATTGTGGTGTATAACCCCAACTCTTTATTTCATTCCATGGCTTACTTTTATTGTCTCATTCACTTTCTCGATTTGTTGATTTTTGTTTACTTAAAGTTATCCTTAAATCTAGATTAAAATTATAAATCTTTCTCTTCTCATTCACTTTCTCTTCATGATGATCTCCCTCTACTATAAGTTATGAGACCTATATTATATGGCTAGAAAGCCCTAAATGATACCAACATTGTAACTAGTTATCCTATTTTTAAATAACTTATCTCATCATCCCTTGTTGTGGTGTATAACCCCAACTCTTTATTTTGTTCCATGGCTTACTTTTATAGTCTCCTTCACTTTCTCTATACGTTGATTTCTGTTTACTTGGAGTCATCCTTAATTCCGGAGTAAAATTATGAATCTTTCTCTTCTCGTTCACTTTCTCTTCTTGATGATCTCCCTCCACTCTAAGTTGTGAGACCTATGCTATATTGCTAGAAATCCCTAAACGATACAAACATTATAACTTGTTCTCCAGTTTTTAAATAATTTTTCTCATCATCCCTTATTGTGGTGTATTACCCCAACTCTTTATTTCTTTATATGGCTTACTCTTGTTGTCTCCTTGGAATCATCCCTAATTCTAGTGTAGAATTATTAATCTTTCTCTAGTAATTCACTTTCTCTTTATGATGCTCTCCCTCCCCTATAAGTTGCGAGACTTATTTAATATGGCTAGAAATCCCTAAACGATACCAACATTGTAACTTGTTCTCCTATTTTTAAATAACTTATCTCATCATCCCTTATTGTGGTGTATAACCCCTACTCTTTATTTTGTTCCATGTCTTACTTTTATCATCTCCTTCACTTTCTATATTCGTTGATTTCTGTTTACTTGGAGTCATCCTTAATTAAAGAGTAAAATTACAAATCTTTCTCTTCTCATTCACTTTCTCTTCATGATGATCTCCCTCCACTCTAAGTTGGGAGACCTATTTTATATGGCTAGAATGCCCTAAATGATACCAACCTTGTAACTTTTTCTCCTGTTTTTAAATAACTTATCTCATCATTCCTTATTGAGGTGTATAACCCTGACTCTTTATTTCATTACATGGCTTACTTTTATCGTCTCCCTCAGTTTCTCTATTCGTTGATTTCTGTTTACTTGGAGTCATCATTAATTCTGGAGTAAAATTATAAATCTTTCTCTTCTCATTCATTTTCTCTTCATGATAATCTCCATCAACTCTAAGTTGTGAGACCTATTTTATATGGCTAGAAAGCCCTAAACGATACCAACATTGTAACTTGTTCTCCTATTTTTAAATAATTTTTCTCATCATCCCTTATTGTGGTGTATAACCCCGGCTCTTTTTTCTTTCTATGGCTTACTCTTATCGTCTCCTTCACTTTCTCTATTTTTTATTTCTTTTTGCTTGTAGTCATCTCTAGTTCAAGAGTAAAATTATAAATCTTTTTCTTTTAATTCACTCTCTCTTCATGATGCTCACCATGTAATGTGAGACCTATTTTATATGGCTAGAAAGCCCTAAATGATACCAACATTTTAACTTGTTCTCCTATTTTTAAATAACTTGTCTCATCATCCCTTATTATGGTGTATAACCCCGACTCTTTATTTCTCTCCATGGCTTACTTTTATCATCTCCTTCACTTTCTCTATTCGTTGATTTTTGTTTACTTGGAGTCATCCTTAATTCTGGAGTAAAATTATGAATCTTTCTCTTCTGATTCACTTTCTCTTCATGATGATCTCCCTCCACTCTAAGTTGTGAGACCTATTTTATATGGCTAGAATGCCCTAAACGATACCAACATTGTAACTTGTTCTCTTGTTTTCAAAATAACTTGTCTCATCATCCTTTATTGTGGTGTATAACCCCGACTCTTTACTTTGTTCCACGGCTTAATTTTGTCGTCTCCTTTACTTTCTCTATTCGTTGACATCTATTTATTTGGAGTCATCCTTAATTCTGGAGTAAAATTATGAATCTTTCTCTTCTCATTCACTTTCTCTTCATGATGATCTCCCTCCACTCTAAGTTGTGAGACCTATTTTATATGGCTAGAAATCCCTAAACGATACCAACATTGTAACTTGTTCTCCTGTTTTTAAATAATTTTTCTCATCATCCCTTATTGTGGTGTATAACCCCGACTCTTTATTTCTTTCTATGGCTTACTCTCATCGTCTCCTTCACTTTCTCTATTCGTTGATTTCTCTTTGCTTGGAGTCATCCCTAATTCCGGAGTAAAATTATTAATCTTTCTCTTCTAATTCACTTTCTCTTCATGATGCTCTCCCACCACTGTAAGATGTAAGACCTATTTTATATGGCTAGAAATCCCTAAATGATACCAACATTGTAACTTGTTCTCCTATTTTTAAATAACTTGTCTCATCATCCCTTATTGTGGTGTATAACCCCGACTCTTTATTTCATTCCATGGCTTACTTTTATCGTCTCCTTCACTTTCTCTATTCGTTGATTTCTGTTTACTTGGAGTCATCCTTAATTCTAGAGTAAAATTATGAATCTTTCTCTTCTCATTCACTTTCTCTTCATGATGATCTCCCTCCACTCTAAGTTGTGAGACCTATTTTATATGGCTAGAAAGCCCTAAACGATACCAACATTGTAACTTGTTCTCCTATTTTTAAATAACTTGTCTCATCATCCCTTATTGTGGTGTATAACCCTAACTTTTTATTTCATTCCATGGCTTACTTTTATCATCTCCTTTACTTTCTCTATTCGTTGATTTCTGTTTACTTAGAGTCATCCTTAATTTTGGAGTAAAATTATGAATCTTTCTCTTCTCATTCACTTTTTCTTCATGATGATCTCCCTCTACTCTAAGTTGTGAGACCTATTTTATATGGCTAGAAAGCCCTAAATGATACCAACACTATAACTTGTTCTCTTGTTTTTAAATAACTTGTCTCATCATCCCTTATTGTGGTGTATAACATTGACTTTTTATTTTGTTCCGTGGCTTACTTTTATCGTCTCCTTTACTTTCTCTATTCGTTGATTTTTGTTTACTTAGAGTCATCCTTAATTCTGGAGTAAACTTATAAACCTTTCTTTTCTCATTCACTTTCTCTTCATGATGATCTCCCTCCACTCTAAGTTGTGAGACCTATTTTAAATGGCTAGAAAGCCCTAAACGATACCAACATTGTAACATGTTCTCCTGTTTTTAAATAATTTTTCTCATCATCACTTATTGTGGTGTATACCCCTGATTCTTTATTTCTTTCTATGGCTCACTCTCATCATCTCCTCCACTTTAGCTATTCATTGATTTCTCTTTGCTTAGAGTCATCCCTAATTTCGAAGTAAAATTATTAATCTTTCTCTTCTAATTCACTTTCTCTTCATGATGCTCTCCCTCTACTCTAATTTGTGAGACCTATATTATATGGCTAGAAAGCCCTAAACAATACCAACATTATAACTTGTTATCTTGTTTTTAAATAACTTGTCTCATCATACCTTATTTTATTCCATTCCCTACTTTTATCGTCTCCTTCACTTTCTCTATTAGTTTATTTCTGTTTACTTGGAGTCATCCTTAATTCTGGTGTAAAATTATGAATCTTTCTCTTCTCATTCACTTTCTATTCATGATGATCTCTATCCACTCTAAGTTGTGAGACCTATTTTATATGGCTAGAAAGCCCTAAACGATACCAACATTATAACTTGTTCTACTATTTTTAAATTATTTTTCTCATCATCCCTTATTGTGGTGCATAACCCCGACACATTATTTCTTTCTATGCCTAACTTTCATCGTCTCCTTCACTTTCTCTTATCGTTGATTTCTCTTTACTTGGAGTCATCCCTAATTCTAGAGTAAAATTATTAATCTTTCTCTTCTAATTCACTTTCTCTTCATTATGCTCTCCCTTCACTCTAAGTTGTGAGACTTATTTTATATGGCTAGAAAGCCATAAACGATACCAACATTATAACTTGTTCTCCTGTTTTTAAATAATTTTTCTCATCATCCCTTATTATGGTGTATAACCTCAATTCTTGAATTCTTTAAATGACTTGCTCTCCCCGTCTCCTTAACTTTCTCTATTCGTTGATTTCTCTTTGCTTGGAGTCATCCCTAATTCCAGAGTAAAATTATTAATCTTTCACTTCTAATTCACTCTCTCTTCATGATGCTCTCCCTCCACTCTAAGTTATGAGACCTATTTTATATGGCTAGAATACCCTAAACGATACCAACATTGTAACTTGTTATCTTGTTTTTAAATAACTTGTCTCATCACCCCTTATTGTGGTGTATAACCCCGAAACTTTATTTCATTTCATGGCTTACTTTTATCGTCTTCTCCACTTTCTCTATTTGTTGATTTCCGTTTACATAGAGTCATCCTTAATTCTAGAGTAAAATTATAAATCTTTCTTTTCTCATTCACTTTCTCTTCATGATGATCTCCCTCCACCCTAAGTTGTGAGACCTATTTTATATGGCTAGAAAGCCCTAAACGATACCAACATTGTAACTTGTTCTCCTATTTTTAAATAACTTGTCTCATCATCCCTTATTGTGGTGTATAACCCTGACTCTCTATTTTGTTCCATGGCTTACTTTTATCGTCTCTTTCACTTTCTCTATTCGTTGATTTTTGTTTACATAGAGTCATCCTTAATTCTTGAGAGAAATTATGAATTTTTCTCTTCTCATTCACATTCTCTTCATGATAATCTCCCTCCACTCTAAGTTGTGAGACCTATTTTATATGGCTAGAAAGCCCTAAATGATACAAACATTGTAACTTGTTCTCTCTTTTTTAAATAATTTTTCTTATCATCCCTTATTGTGGTGTATAACCCTGATTCTTTATTTCTTTCTATGGCTTACTCTCATCATCTCCTCCACTTTCTCTATTCGTTGATTTCTCTTTGCTTGGAGTCATCCCTAATTCCGAAGTAAAATTATTAATCTTTCTCTTCTAATTCACTTTCTCTTCATGATGCTCTCCCTCCACTCTAAGTTATGAGACCTATAATATATGGCTTGAAAGCCCTAAATGATACAAACATTGTAACTTGTTATCTTATTTTAAAATAACTTATCTCATCATCCCTTATTGTGGTTTATAACCCCGACTCTTTATTTTGTTCCATGGCATACTTTTATCGACTCCTTCACTTTCTCTATTCGTTGATTTTTGTTTACTTGGAGTCATCCTTAATTCTGGAGTAAAATTATGAATCTTTCTCTTCTCATTCACTTTCTCTTCATGATGATCTCCCCCCACTCTAAGTTGGGAGACCTGTTTTATATGGCTAGAAATCCCTAAATGATACCAACATTATAACTTGTTCTCCTATTTTTAAATAATTTTTCTCATCATCCCTTATTGTGGTGTATTACCCCAACTCTTTATTTCTTTATGGCTTACTCTCATCGTCTCCTTCACTTTCTCTATTCGTTGATTTCTTTTTGCTTGTAGTCATCCCTTATTCCATAGTAAAATTATTAATCTTTCTCTTCTAATCCACTTTCTCTTTATGATGCTCTCCCTCCACTCTAAGTTGTGAGACCTATTTTATATGGCTAGAAAGAACTAAACGATACCAACATTGTAACTTGTTCTACAATTTTTAAATAACTTGTCTCATCATCCCTTATTGTGGTGTATAACCCCGACTCTTTATTTCATTCCAAGGCTTACTTTTATCGTCTCCTTCACTTTCTCTATTCGTTGATTTCTATTTACTTGGAGTCATCCTTAATTCTGGAGTAAAATTATAAATCTTTCTCTTCTCATTCACTTTCTCTTCATGATGATCTCCCTCCACTCTAAGTAGTGAGACCTATTTTATATGCCTAGAAAGCCATAAACGATACCAACATTGTAACTTGTTATCCCGTTTTTAAATAACTTGTCTCATCATCCCTTATTGTGGTATATAACCTCGACTCTTTATTTCGTTCCATGGCTTACTTTTATCGTCTCCTTCACTTTCTCTATTTGTTGATTTCTGTTCACTTAGAGTCACCCTTAATTCAGGAGTAAAATTATAAATCTTTCTCTTCTCATTTACTTCCTCTTTATGATGATCTATCCACTCTAAGTTGTGAGACCTATTTTATATGGCTAGAAAGCCCTAAACGATACCAACATTGTAACTTGTTCTCCTGTTTTTAAATAATTTTTCTCATCATCACTTATTGTGGTGTATAACCCTGATTCTATATTTCTTTCTTTGGCTTACTCTAATCGTCTCCTCCACTTTCTTTATTCATTGATTTCTCTCTGCTTGGAGTCATCCCTAATTTCGAAGTAAAATTATGAATCTTTCTCTTCTAATTTACTTTCTCTTCATGATGCTCTCCCTCCACTCTAAGTTATGAGAAGTATATTATATGGCTAGCAAGCCCTAAACGATACCAACATTATAACTTGTTATCCTATTTTTAAATAACTTGTCTCATCATCCCTTATTGTGGTATATAACCTTGACTCTTTATTTTTATCCATGGCTTACCTTTATCGTTTCCTTCACTTTCTCTAGTAGTTGATTTATGTTTACTTTGAGTCATCCTTAATTCTAGAGTAAAATAATTAATCTTTCTCTTCCCATTCACTTTTTCTTCATGATGATCTCCTTCTACTCTAAGTTGTGAGACCTATTTTATATGGGTAGAAAGCCCTAAACGACACCAATATTATAACTTGTTCTCTTATTTTTAAATATTTTTTCTCATCATCCCTTATTGTGGTGTATAACCCGACTCTTTATTTCTTTCTATGGCTTACTCTCATCGTCTCCATCACTTTCTCTATTCGTTGATTCCACTACTCTAAGTTGTGAGACCTAGTTTATATGGCTAGAAAGCCCTAAACGATACCAACATTGTAAGTTGTTCTCCTATTTTTAATAACTTGTCTCATCATCCCTAATTGTGGTGTATAACCCCGACTCTTTATTTTGTTCCATGGCTTACTTTTATCGCCTCCTTTACTTTCTCTATTAGTTGATTTATGTTTACTTGGAGTCATCCTTAATTCTGTAGTAAAATTATGAATCTTTCTCTTCTTATTCACTTTCTCTTCATGATGCTCTCCCTCCACTCTAAGTTGTGAGACCTATTTTATATGGCTAGAAAGCCCTAAACGATACCAACATTGAAACTCGTTCTCCTGTTTTTAAATAACTTGTCTCATCATCCGTTATTAAGGTGTATAACCCTAACTCTTTATTTCGTTACATGGCTTACTTTAATCGTCTCCTTCACTTTCTCTATTTGTTGATTTCTGTTTACATGGAGTCATCCTTAAATCTGGAGTAAAATTTTGAATCTTTCTCTTCTCATTCACTTTCTCTTCAAGATGATGTCCCTCCACTCTAAGTTGTGAGACCTATTTTATATGGCTAGAAAGCCCTAAACGATACCAACATTGTAACTTGTTCTCCTGTTTTTAAATAACTTGTCTCATCATCCCTTATTGTGGTGTATAACCCTGACTCTTTATTTCTTTCTATGGCTTACTCTCATCGTCTCCTTCACTTTCTCTATTCGTTGATATCTCTTTAATTGGAGTTATCCCTAATTTTGGAGTAAAATTATTAATCTTTCTCTTCTCATTCACTTTCTCTTCATGATGATCTCACTCCACTCTAATTTGTGAGACCTATTTTATATGCGTAGAAAGCCCTAAACGTTACCAACATTGTAACTTGTTCTCCTATTTTAAATAATTTTTCTCATCATCCCTTATTGTGATGTATAACCTCGACTTTTTATTTGATTCTATGGCTTACTCTCATTGTCTCATTCACTTTCTTTATTCGTTGATATTTCTTTAATTGGAGTTATCGTCAATTCTGGAGTAAAATTATGAATCTTTCTCTTCTCATACACTTTTACTTCAAGATGATCTCACTCCACTCTAAGTTGTGAGACCTATTTTATATTGCTAGAAAGCCCTAGACGATACCAACATCTCCTTCGTTTCATCATCCCTTATTGTGGTGTATAACCCCGACTCTTTATTTCTTTCTATGGATTACTGTCATCATCTCCTTCGTTTTATCTATTCGTTGATATCTCTTTAATTGGAGTTATCCCTAATTTTGGAGTAAAATTATTAATCTTTCTCTTCTCATTCACTTTCTTTTTATGATGATCTCCCCCCACTCTAAGTTATGAGACCTATTTTATATGCCTAGAAAGCACTAAACGTTACCAACATTGTAACTTGTTCTCCTGTTTTTAAATAATTTTTCTCATCGTCCCTTATTGTGGTGTATAACCCCGACTCTTTATTTTGTTCTATGACTTACTCTCATCGTCTCCATCATTTCCTCTATTCGTTGATATCTCTTTAATTGGAGTCATCCTCAATTCTGGAGTAAAATTATGAATATTTCTCTTCTCATTCACTTTAACTTCATGATGTTCTCACTCTACTCAATGTTGTGAGACCTATTTTATATGGCTAGAAAGTCCTAAACGATACCAACATTTTAACTTGTTCTCCTGTTTTTAAATAACTTATTTCATCATCCCTTATTGTGGTGTATAACCCTGACTCTTTATTTCTTTCTATGGCTTACCCTCATCGTCTCCTTCACTTTCTCTATTCGTTGATATCTCTTTAATTGGAGTAATCCCTAATTTTGGATTGAAATTATTAATCTTTCTCTTCTCATTCACTTTCTCTTCATGATTATATCCCTCCACTCTAAGTTGTGAGACTAATTTTATATGCCTAGAAAGCCCTAAACGTTACCAACATTGTAACTTATTCTCCTGTTTTTAAATAATATTTCTCATCATCCCTTATTGTGGAGTATAACCCCGACTCTTTATTTTGTTCTATGGATTACTCTCATCGTCTCCATCATTTTCTCTATTCGTTGATATCTCTTTAATTGGAGTCATCCTCAATTCTAGAGTAAAATTATGAATCTTTATCTTCTCATTCACTTTCACTTCATGATGATTTCACTCCACTCTAAGTTGTGAGACCTATTTTATATGGCTACAAACCCCTAAACGATACCAACATTGTAACTTGTTCTCCTGTTTTTAAATAACTTGTCTCATTATCCCTTATTGTGGTGTATAACCCCGACTCTTTATTTCTTTCTATGGCTTACTCTCATCGTCTTCTTCACTTTCTTTATTCGTTGATATCTCTTTAATTGGAGTCATCCTCAATTTTGGAGTTAAATTATGAATCTTTCTCTTCTTATTTACTTTCACTTCATGATGATCTCACACCACACAAAGTTGTGAGACCTATTTTATATGGCTAGAAATCCCTAAACAATACCAACATTGTAACTTATTCTCCTATTTTTAAATAATATTTTTCATCATCCTTTATTATGGTGTATAACCACAACTCTTTATTTCGTTCTATGACTTACTCTCACCGTCTCCTTCACTTTCTCTATTCGTTGATATCTCTTTAATTGGAGTCATCCTCAATTCTGGAGTAAAGTTATGAATCTTTATCTTCTCATTCACTTTCACTTCCTGATGATATCACTCTACTCTAAGTTGTGAGACCTATTTTATTTGGCTAGAAACACCTAAACAATACAAACATTGTAACATGTTCTTCTGTTTTTAAATAACTTGTCTCATCATCCCTTATTGTGGTGTATAACCCCGACAATTTATTTCTTTCTATGGCTTACTCTCATCATCTCCTTCGGTTTCTCTATTCGTTGATATCTCTTTAATTGGAGCAAAAATATTAATCTTTCTTTTCTCATTCACTTTTTCTTCATGATGATCAACCTCAACTCTAAGTTGTGAGACCTATTTTATATGGCTAGAAAGTCCTAAACGATACCAACATTGTAACTTGTTCTCTGGTTTTTAATAACTTGTCTCATCATCCTTTATTGTGGTGTATAACACTGACTCTTTATTTCTTTCTATGGCTTACTCTCATCATCTCCTTCACTTTCTCTATTTGTTGATATTTCTTTAATTGGAGTTATCCCTATTTTTGGTGTGAAATTATTAATCTTTCTCTTCTCATTCACTTTCTCATCATGATGATTTCCTTCCACTCTAAGTTGGGAGACCTATTTTATACGCCTAGAAAGCCCTAAACGTTACCAACATTGTAACCGTTTCTCCAATGTTAAAATAATTTTTCTCTACATCCCTTATTGTGGTGTATAACCTCGACTCTTAATTTCATTATATGGCTTACTCTCATCA
>BQNB010059917.1:0-37129 GCA_026074375.1 Tanacetum coccineum | reverse complement strand
CTGTTGTTCCACATATATTGGCCAGGTCGCCGCACTAATCTCTAGCACCTTTATGCCTTTCTTAAATAGTCTAAGGCATCTGTCAGTAATGTCTTCTTTTGTAGCATCCTGGAATCCTCCTGTATAGAGTTTGACTGTGTGCACGCTCACGTTTTGCTCGGAAAATCTGGATATCGTATACTCAACATACTTGAAAAAAGCTTCCCTTTTATCTTTGTCCGTGTCAAAAGGAATCCCTGATGACTTTATGACTTTGTAAAATGTATGAATACAGAAATTTAGAATGGGGAAAGAAGCTGTTAGAGTAAACCAGTTTTTAGTCAATACACTCATTCGAACAAGCTCTTTTGGAGAATCAGGAAGCTGTGAAATTCGATCAATAAAATTCTGTTTTCATTCTTATTGGGTTATCCTCCATCTTACAAAAATAAAATTCTAACCAAAAGCAGGCTCTTTTGAATTGTGCCTGCAAAACGGGAAATCAGATTAAGATATATTCGAACTAGTTAATCATCTTTTTGTGAATTACCACGACAGTATTCATATTTAGCATATGAAATAAATGTAAATAAAACATTAAAAGATCCAAGAGCCATTAGTCAAGTAATTGTTCAACATGTTATTAAAGTTTATAAACAAAAATCAAACCCCGTATGTAAGTAAATTCTTAGATCGTAGCTCCTCCAAATTCTTTGCCGCCAGAGAACAAAAATAAAACCAGTATTTCCTTTGTTTTAGCAGTGAAATTTTGTCTGGTATAGGTTATATAGCTCACGGCCCAACTAAAACATATGGCATTACTCGTATGTTGGCCCATCAATAGTGATATAAAGGGTGTTTTTTCCACCAATAGCCGTTTTTAAAAGTTTTTACTTAGGAATTTAAGGTATCTTACTTTCAATTCACACTATTCAACGGGTTCAACAAGCGATCGATATTTCACGATCAAGGGTGTAATACTTTTTGGAGTAAGGGTCCTTATATATCATATTAACAATCGAAACATGGTCGAAAGAAAAAATCTCTATGTAAGTGCTTCTTCATAAACAAAAAGATCATTTGGTTTTAAACTTTACAAACCAAATTGTTTAGAATATACTGTACAAACCAAATCGTTCAAAGATGGTTTACCTTAATTACTAAACAAAATCAGTTTCAAAAGCACAAATAGCGCTACTTAGTTATCTATATAAAACAACTTTTCATAAATGAATTAAAATTTTGTTGCCTTTACAACAACATTAAAGCCGTCTTATTGATTCTGGTGGCCCCGTGCCACAATTACAAATGAGGCCCTCTAAAAATATAGACTTACGAAAGATACTTCATTATAATGACAAAAAATGTCAATATTATGAATGAAGACGAAAAAAGTTAGTAAATCTCTTTCCTTCTTAAATTTTCTCACATTTGAAAGGAAAAAACAAGAAGTATAAAAGAATTAACTTATAAACATAAGGTAGTAAATGACTTCATATTGCCATTCTTTATTTAGCAAAACATCTTAATTGTCCCTCCAATTTTCTCTCAACAAATAAAAACTTGTTTGACTTAGAGGGTGTTTGGGATTGCTTATTGAAAATAAATAATGGGTTTTTTCAGTGTTTGTCAAATCTAATTATCCAACAACTTAAACGTAAAATGACCAAATGGACATTATTTATATATTATTTATTAGTTTTTTAATCTAACTAGTTATTATATCTCAATACATATTATATCTGATAATGAACACGACAATCTATATCTATATCTATACTCCTTATAAAAGAGATTTACCCAAATGTTGAAACTAGAAATCTAGAAAAGTTGAAATCTAGAAAAGTTGAAAATCCTTATTTTAAGAAACATTGGAAAAATTAAAATCATTATAACCTACGAATTAATAATAGCAAACGAAACTGATATGTACACTCAGTCAAACGAAACTGATTGCCTCATTAATTAATTGATTGACTCATTTTAAGAAACATTGAAAAAATTAAAATCATTATAACCTACGAATTAATAATAGCAAACGAAACTGGCAGTCAAACGAAACTGATTGCCTCATTAATTAATTGATTGACTCATTTTAAGAAACATTGAAAAAATTAAAATCATTATAACCTACGAATTAATAATAGCAAACGAAACTGATATGTACACTCAGTCAAACGAAACTGATTGCCTCATTAATTAATTGATTGACTCATTGGTGGGTCCATTAATCTCTCATAAATTTCATTGACTAGGGTTTGGTAAATCCCTATAAATAAGGCATCACTAGAGCATGGAAAAATACAGCAGAAACATAACACTTAGAAGCCTGCACCAATCCGGGGAATCCTGTCTGTCCGTCAACGGAGGTCGCTGTAAATAATTTCCCGCCGTTATGCGCGGTCACGAGGTCCATCGGAAAACGAGTTTCGCAAAAATAAGAAAAAAGGGTTAATGGTGACCTGTTATCGACTAGGACCGGTTTGAACCGTGGTAAACCGGGTTACAACAACATTATGTTTGATCTTCAAACCAGAAAAATAGTTTGAATCAAGGCAGGATCAACACCATCAAATGACGTATACCAAGAAGTTTTTACACGCCGAGTAACGTTGTGTGCTGTTAGATTAATAACTCATAATGATGTAAATGTTTTTCACTTTCAATATAAACTGAATGTCTTTGTTTATACAAGATAAGATTTCTTCATTTTACGAGTGTTTGCAATTTCATTTATGTTAAGAATTTCTCGCATTCAAGTACAAAGCCACAAAATTATCAATATTGCATATCGTTAAAAAACTATGCAAAAAATAATAAATCAAGATTACACACCCGACTCGATGGGTACTTACATAATTAGTGGTGAAAAAAACAAACCCCCAATTCAAAAACCCTAATTGATGAACATCTTCTAACAAAGATGACTTTCAAACTCCACAAATTAAAACAATCTAAATATCCATTCCTCCCTTTGTTTTTGAATCCTGGTAATAACCCCTAAATTGGGATTAACATGATTGATTAATCTCATATCTAGCGTGTGAGGCGGGTTTCACATCTTTGGGTTTTTGATAATTTAGATTTGTTTATTCTCTCTTTAACTTTAAATCAATTAGACTCCGTTTCCGTTTCCGTTTAATCTCGCTGTCATTGAAACCCTGATCTGTTTTTCTTTTCAATCTCTTTTTTATCTTGATCTCCCTTCAATCCAAAGATTCTAATGGGATCGAAGAATTCCAAAAGGATCGACTTTAATCGTATTTCTATCTCCATTTATTTAACCAATTTTTCCGGAAATTTTTTTCTGCAAAAGAAGCTATTTCAAATCATGTAAACAATTACGGACATGTTTTTGATGATTCGTTATTCCCTCGGAAAATGACGAAAGAAGGTAAACTGTTTTGTTTTCAGTTTCGTTTATCAACGTGTTTTAATGTTATCGCTTGTGAACAATTTTATGCACAATTTGGGTGGGTCAATTCAAGCTTCCACGCAAAAAATTTAAAAAGGCAAGATTTCAAAAGCTACATTTGAACAAGGTCAAGGGTCAGGGATCATAAGAAGGTTGTCTAATTCGCCTCGTCCTAATAGAGGGGATTCTGGGAGTTTCTAATTCATATGTTAGAAGCGGTAAAAAACCATAAGTCCGGGATTTGATCATGACTCCCCTGCTTTGTTCTTTTACCCGAAGATTGTCGCTCTCCAAAGACTTATCGAACATCCTTATGTGTAGGATTAAAGAATTTGCGTCCCTTCCAATCACAAGAACGCTCTTAATTGAACGAAGGTTCGTGACTTAATGTTAAGTTACTTAGGGGAAATGTGGGTGTCTATTCTCTAGAATTTCCTCTGTGAAATCGAAATGAGGCCATTCCGCGATAATGTGGGAGTTAGCTCTTGGTTCTCTGGAAATTCGGCCAAGCATCATTCGATATCAATCCTGATGACGCATTTGTGTGGGTAGAAATTGAAGGTGTTTCCATTGAAACTATGACTTGAACACTTTCAAAGAATTAGTCACCAGGTGTGGGCAACTTAATCGACACTAATGACTTTGATGGGAATTGTTTCCACTTGAAAACGATTAAGTTTGTTTCACTAAGTCCAATCTCAAATATTTATGAAAACTTCAAGATCATTTTCCCGTTGGAAAAGTGTAATTGGATTTCGTTGCTAAGGAGGTCCCTGTTTGACCCCAGACCTGGTGAGGACTCGGAGGAGGAGGAATGTATCTGATGAAGATTCATTAAAGAAGGAATGAAAGAACTTGAATCTGAGAATGAATGTAGCAACTCTTTCGAACAATTTCCAGATACTGTTTTGAAAATTGACGGTGGTTTCAAAAAAAGGTCTCATCTGTGGATCCTTTTGGGCTAACCCTTTGCTAACCAAAAGACAAAGATCAAAACATAATGAGAGTGGTAAAAATCTAGTCCCAAATTTCCACCGGGATATTTACACCTAATAACGACAATGATGATACAGGGATAAAAAGTCTGTTAAAGCTTTAAAGAAGAAGCTCAACGAGAGAACGATTGAGATATCAAAACAATTCCCAACCTGCAAAGAAAATGTAGATGAATCCGCAAGATTCGGGTCGGTCGATTTAAGAAATCAGTGGCACCGATTTCAGTGGGCTCATTTAAGTGTTCTAAAGAGGACGTGGTGAAAGTTTGGTGCAAAATAACAAAGGCTATAACATGAATGGGGTGATTAACAATCTGTCCGATATCATTGAATCTCAAGGAGCTTCCGATTGTAATCGATTAATTTTTGTCCCTTAATATACAAAGACCTCCTCAAAGTCCAAAACATATTGGGCAAAGGAGGTTATGTGTGAAGAATAAGGTGAATTTTCTAAGCGATTCAAGAAATTAAAGATGGAGGAGATTGATCTTTTCAGTTTTCGTATCGTGTTGTGGTAACTTCGACTTTTGAGCATCTGACATAGTATTTCTGATCGTAGGCAATCAGAGTGGAATCTTGTGTTTTTGTGAATCCCAACATTTTTAGTAAAAAAAAAATCTCACTATACGGATTTTTTTATCATTATTAGGGGTTGTGGATTTTAAAGGTATTGACCTCGATGATTATTGCGGTCTATGCCTCCTCATGATCCGCGTGATAAACGTATGCTTTGCTGACTTGGCGCATGTTATTAATCAGTGACAAGAGAGGTTGTGATTATGGGGGACTTACCATGAGGTTTCGCGTCAAATCAGACAGGTTTTGGTAACGAATTTTAATTTCTTAGGGGCAATATTTTTAATTCGTTATTATTTAATTCCACGGGTCTTGAAGAAGTTCATGTGAGGCTTGGTGGTCATAAGTCCTGCTGCGACCAAAAAAGTGCAAGTTGGATAGATTTTTTGTATCTAACAATTTGCTAAATATTTTCCCTCACATTAGCGGCATCACTTTGGACAGATTCTTATCCGATCACAGACCGATTCTTCTTCGAGAGTCGGCCCATGATTATGGTCCGGTTCCCTTTCGATTCTTTCACCATTGGATTCATCTGAGGGCCTTTAATGAATTCGACAC
Organism: Tanacetum coccineum; assembly: GCA_026074375.1. Lineage (NCBI taxonomy): Eukaryota > Viridiplantae > Streptophyta > Magnoliopsida > Asterales > Asteraceae > Tanacetum > Tanacetum coccineum. Next base: position 31,603 of record BQNB010059917.1, on the reverse strand, counting down.
TTCAACTTGGAAAATTTCCTGCCCCTTCTGTTGACTCTAAATGGGAATGCGTAACTTTGCGGGTAAATGAAATTCCTTAAGTCACATCACGATTTGGATTAAAGATAACAAAAGTGAAACAGTTTCTACTAGTTGCAATCTTAAGAAAGGAGTTGAACCAGTTAGATGCGGTTATTGACAAAGGTACAGGTACTGAGGTTGAAGCGGAAAAAAAATGGAGGTGTTGGCTGCTCTTCGTTACATTGATCATATTCATTCCATGAGATTTGCTCAAAAGTGCAAGATGCAAATTGGTCAATCGAAGGCGATGAAAACTCAAGATTTTGTCCCACGGAATTTTGAATAAAAAACGTAATCAAATGAACATCAGGGGTATTACGATTGATGGCGTTTGGAAGGAGCAGCCTAATGATGTCAAACAAGAATTTCTTTCTCATTTTCAGGATAGATTCGCTAAACCTTCGGAGAGGCGTGCTAATATTGATATGAGATTTCCGAAAACTATTTCCGAAGATCAAAGTCAGGACCTCGAGCTATAAGATTCCTAAACAGGATACTAAAAAGACGGACTTTTTGGGGGCTGTGGTCACAAGGACAAATCCCCGGGCCCTGACGGTTTTTCTTTTGGGCTTTTATTAGGTCATTTTTGCCTGTTATTGAGCACGATGTTTATATGGCTGTAAATCATTTCTTCATTCATGGAGAAATTCCTCCTGGTTGTAACTCATCATTTATAGCTTTGATCCCAAAAGTCCCGGACGCTAACTTGGTCAAGGACTTTAGACCTATTAGCCTCATTGGAAGTATCTACAAGATCATTGCCAAGATTTGTCTAACCGGTTGTAAAAAAGAAGTGCACATCGTGCGTTTATCGCCGAATAGAGCAAATGTTAGACCGCTCGTTTATTCTAAATGAGATTCTCCATGGTGTACCAAAAAGAATAAGAAAAACTCTAATTTTTAAGTCGATTTGACAAGGCTTCGATTCGATTAGATGGGCATTATTTTAGATGATGTTCATAAAGATTTTCGGTTCAAGAGTAAAGGCGTAACTGGATTCAAAGTTGCCTAACTTCTTCTAAGGGTTCTATTCTTGTCAATGGATGTCCTACGAATGAGTTCCAATTCTATAAAGGGTTGAAACAAGGCGATCCTTTATCCCCCTTCCTCTTTATCCTCGTGATGGAGAGCCTTCATTTATCTTTTCAAAGGATCGTAAACGCGGGGATGTTTAAGGTATTGAGATAGATCAATCTTTATGTCTTTCGCAAATGTCTAATGCGGATAGGCAATTTTCTTAGGGGAGTTGGAGTGACGGTAATATCTCCACTTTGATTCACGTTTTGAAATGCTTTTTTCATGCTTCGGGCCTTAAGATTAACTTGAACAAAGTAAGATCATGGGGATTATGGTGGAAAAGTGTGCTCAGGTCCATCCAGCCGCTGCAAAGTTAAGGATGGTTCGTACTTAAGTTGTCCTTTCAACTATCCTGGGAACTAAGTGATAGGTTTCAATGACACGTGTTCAAGCATGGCAAGAGAAAGTTTAAAAAAGTGAAGTCCCTGCTTTCCAAATGTAAGAACCAAACTTATCATATTGGTGGTCGTTTAACTTAGTTTGAGAATCGTATTAGGAACTATTCCAGTCTTTCACACTTGTCTATTTTCAAAGTTCCTTCAAAGGTGCTTCATATCTTGGAGTCTATTATAAGTCATTTCTTTAATGGCCATGATCCGGGTAGTAAAAAGGCTTCTTGGGTTAAATGGAACAATGTTTTGACAGACAAAAAACGAGGCGGGCTAGGCGTGTCTAGCTTATTTGCGTTAAATAGAGGCTTGATGATTAAGTGGGTTTGGAAGTTTCTCTCTCAAAAAAGACTCTCTTTGGACTAAAGTTATTTGAGGCTAATTCACGGTGTGGGTGGTAAAATTCATTCGGAATGGACTACTACTAGGGCAAACATGTTTGGCTTTCGATTTTGAGTGAGTTCGAGTCTCATCGAAAGAAAAGGTATGTACGTATTTGATTTAACTGACTCATAAGATGGGCAACGAGGAGTCCACCTAAATTCTGGATGGATCATTGACATACTAGTGCATTTTAAAGAGACATTATTTCTCAATAAAACGCGCTTGAATCCTCAAAGGATTTTGGTACTGGTTAGTTCCAAGACAGGCGACACGAGTTTGGTCTTCTCCTTCCGTCGAATTCCTAGAGGAGGGGAAAACAATTCGAGCAGCTTGGTAGAATTGGTTTCGTTCAGTCACTAAACTTACCCTTCGCTGACATATGGTAATCTGTAAATCTGGAAGTACGGGTATATTATCGGTGGCCTTTATCTCGTAGACTATCGATGAGATATGCCTTCGAATATTGGAACAAGAAACTAGATGGGTATAGTGTGTCCCGATAAAAATCAACGTCTTGCCTGGAAAATCCAAGACCGATGCTTTGACTACCCGGTTCAACAACATTTCTCGTAGAGTATTGACAATCAGAATATGGTCTTGTCCCAATTTGTGATAATTGCTATTGAATCTACGTAACCATTTGTTCATTAGTTGTGGATTGGTTTCGGGACATTGCTAATAAGGTTGTTGAGCTGGTGGAATTTGTCCACGCAAACTTAACTCATATGCAGAATGAAGTCATTGGCTTGTTTTCAATTAGTATGGATTCCAAACTCAAAAAGATGTTCGAAAAAGGAGTTATTGGTACTCTATTTTGGAGGTACGTTTGTATCTATTCAAAACAAGCACCATTAGTACGAGAGAAAACCTTTCGAAGTCGATGCTTATATGAAAATGTCATTGCAATTCTTTTTTTATTGGTGTAAGTATAGATCTAAAGCCTCGTTCGTAAATGGAACGAATTGCTCAAAAACCCCTATATTATTTTTTTTTTTTTGTTTTGTAATCTAGCTCCCGCTTGCTATTTATTGTGTTTCTACTCAAATCGCCGTTCCAAAAAAAAATATTGCATATCGATAATTATCGTCCCCAAAGAGATTTCCGTGCATGCACGGTTAAATCTAGCCTAGTAACATATATTACATATAAAACTCTATTATAAAGGTTTTTAGCCGTAACAATAGCAAACATACATTTCCTATTGTTTCGTTTTGGTACTTGAACTTTTTTTTTCCACTTAATGTAACGAACTGTTAAGTTTAGTGTTTAATTTGCACCTCAAACATGTTTAACCGGACCAGCTATATATCGTTCCACTTAACGACCGTATATGCAACGTTAGGCTTTTAGCCATGAAACGTTTGCAACGTTAGTCCTTTATACTACAATTTGTTTTTTATTTATTATTATAATTAATTTTAAATTTATACATGTTTTTATATACACATTTTTAATACAAATATTTTTATACAAGCATTTTTATACACAAATTTTTAATACACACATTTTTTATATACACATTTTTATACACATATTTTTATACACATATTTTTCAAACACATAAGTTTACGACAGCGGGTTTTTATACACATTTGGGGTTAGGGGGGATACACATTTTTTAATACATATTTTTATCCACATTTTTTATACAGACGATATTATACACGACATTTTATACACGTTTTTTATACACACACTTTAAGCATAATATTTTACAACGGCATTTTTATACACATATTTTTATACACATTTTTATACACATTTTTATACACATTTATATACACATATTTTTAAACACATATTTTTATACACATTTGTATATATATTTTTATACACATTTTATATAACATTTTTATACATATTTTTATACACATATTTTTATACACATTTTTATACACATTTTTTACACATTTTTACACACGTTTTTATGCATACGTTTTTATACACGTGTATAATAGTATGTGTAAAAATATTTGTATAAAAATGTGTGTATAAAAATATATATTACTCCCTCCGTCCCATATTAAGTGTCCACAATGGAATCTTTTAAGTCTTTTTTCATCAACTTTGACCATAAATATTTTTGTTTGTGTTATATAATATTGAACGAAAATTATACCAACGAAAAATATATTCAAAACTATATCCATTCATATATCTTGCATCAAGTATCATATAACATAAGAAGAAATCATTAAGGTCAAAGTTGAAGAAAAAAGACTTTGAAAAAGTCAAATGGACACTTAATATGGGACGGAGGGAGTATTTATTAGTTTTTTAATCTATTTAGTTATTATATCTCAATACGTATTATATTCGATAATGAATACGACAATACTTATATACTCGTATTATAAAAGCACAATACATGTAATTCAATTAGGTCAGCCCAATGGGCTTGTTGCTTTTAGGGTTACGGTTATTAATTAGTATGTCTTCTTCACTAGTTTCTATCCGCCATTGATGTACCTGCTGCTTCTTCAAACGCAGTTGCACTAGAGGAAAAAATAATATACATGTTAGACTTACTCAAATGGAGGCCCTAAATATAAATGGGCCTTCTGCACATGCACAAGTTGCACACCCTTATCACCGGCCCTGAACAACATCTAGGAGAAATAGCAAGTTCGATACCTATCACCAGAAACAAATTAGCAAACTGACCCGTATTGTCCCTTAAAAAAATTATCAAACCGATGCAAATACTATGTAGGACATATTTTAAGCAAGTCAATATCTTTTAGTTTTACCCTTTGATTGAAGATGTCAAAACTAATTACACTATATAAACTTATAAAGTTAGGGGCAAAAGGAAAATACGGAGTTTTTAACCAAGTGGTGGTATTTTTATAAAATATTTGCTAAAATTTGGAGATTTTGAAAATATTATCCAAGCCATGGTAATATTTTAAATAAACCATTAGAATGTTATTAGGGTTATTAGCACGTCTTATTTCATGTTTACTTGATTTCATATACTTGTAACAAATAAATTTCTTTAGTGCAATTACTAGTTTTAATCCTGTTGGAATATGTCCATTATATAAAAATAAATGTCCAGAAATTATACGAGCCTAAGGGGACGCACACATTATACGTAAACAATGTTTAAATAGTGTGTTTAGCAAACGATCGTTATATGATAACAAATATTAAATATTAGTCAATAAAAGAGTTAAGGGACTAAATTTATAAAACCGAAGATTGAAAGGGTGCGGTTGGACTTTCCTTTCTCCTAGTCGGCAAAGAATACTAATCCTAATAGGATTAGGAAAATTTAATGGCTATATATACATGGTTGGGCTTTTAATTCAAGACATAACTTGAAACCAAAATATACAAGTCGTTCCTGTGGTTTTATTCTTGCTCGACAGAAACAAAAAGCCAAGGGGTTTTTTTGTTTTCTTCCTCCTTTTGTTCGATCTATTATTAAACCCACAAAAAGGTTTTGTTTGCTAGTGGTTTTGATTTTAAGAACAAGGATTATTCGTTTTGCTTGAACTGTCAAGATTTGGTGATCGTTTGCTAATACACTACTAGTACTAGCATACTTCATTGTTTGCTAAGAACGTATTGTGTGTGGAAGCTTAGAGGAATCATACTTTGATTCTTGGTGGTTTCGCGTGGTATTATACACACGCGTATATAGAAGACGGTGTTTACGGTTACCTTTAAACGGTGTATCGTTTCGTGCTAAAAGGTACATGTTTTCTATCTTGTTAATTATTGTATTCTACATGTTATCTTTATTCCGCTGCGTACTCGTGTTAATTAATATGATTAATTAGATTGTAAAACCCAACAGTGGCATCACGAGCCATCGTGTAGAATCTTTAATTACAAGAAATTAAATTGGACAAATTAGGGTTTCGTGATTAATTTTAAATGCCCCGGTGGGCGTTTTTGTTAAAAAGATTTGATCTTGACGGTTAATAAAATTAATTAGACGAAATCTAGGTTGTATGCAATTTTATAAAACTTGATGTATTAATTGTTAATGGTTTTAAGTTTTGTTAATTGTTAATGGAGATCCATGATAAAATCATGCAAATTTATCATGGATTGATATTAGATATTAAATCTTGTTAATTTGTTAAATGGATTTGGTTTAAATATGATTAAGATACACATAACTTTAATTATTTTTCTTAACTGGTAAGATCCATGATTCAAGAATTCGGGAAGACCCTTATTTTTGAATGAATGGGGCCTAAAATAATTAAAAGGTTTTATGTGCTATGTGGTATTTATTTATATAAGGCTTACGCAATCGATTGTTTCGATGTATGTGGCCGGAGTTTATAGGACGAAGGAGCCTTATATGAATAAATGCATGTTTTATTATTAGATAATTAGGATCATATTTAATGTTTGCATGCCTTAATTGTTAAGTGTGTTTAAATAAATGTTATTTAGTTTAGTTGATGTTTATTGGTTTTATTTTAAGTTCTTGACTTGTGAGAAAATAAAAGAGTTTTTCTGAAAACAAAAATAAACATGACTAATGATTATCGAAATAAGATTTATCATGGACTATATATTGCAAAAAGTCAAAAATGGATCCGGCTTACATCCGGTGTAAAATCTTCCATGATTAGACTAGCAATTTATAGTTCATAATGTGTTTTAAATTAAAGTTTTAATTTTTATCAATGACGTAATTTGCAAAAGTACTATATAGTTGCAAGGATAAGGTTCGGGGAGACTCATCAAGACTTCGGTCTTGTAGATACCATTACCCTATAATACCTGACTACGTTGTAGTTTCCTTACCTTGTATACTATGTAGGAAGTCGCGAATGGTCTAGGGTTTGAATGATTTTTAATCATTCTTTAATCTTTTCCCGCGATAAAAAGAAAATCTTTACATTTAAACACACGTTGAATCGTCAATTTTAAGGTATCACTATTTATGTATAAGATACAAGGATAATAGGTGATACCGTAATAATAACTTAATTGAGTAAAAGTTTTTATTAAAATAAATGTTACGAAGATGTATGCATGCTTCTTCGTACATATTTGACACGTCAAATAAAATACCCTTTTTCAACTAAGTTTTTGCCATCCAATTTATAAAGACACTTGTAGACTGCTCTTTACCTATGCGTGAGACGCATGTAGATTTGCAATCACAAGGTAATTATACGCTTTTCCGTGAGACGGTGAGTGTTACATAATTACTGTTTTAAAATTGGACGACTTAGCGTTGTTGTGGTTAGACCTGTTAACACGCGGCATAGATGGGATGAAACATGCTTACTAGATATTATTGTAATAAAGTAAGTCCCATATGGTTTAGGAATTGCAAAAGTTGTGAATTATCAATCGTTGATTACCTTTTGAATACACCATCACTAGCAGATCAACTGATGTGGTGGGGGTATGTCAAGTTGGGTCCTAACCTTAGGAAATTAATTGTTTATTTAATTAAACATGGGTAATTAATTTTCTTCAAGGAGTATTATCGAAAATACTAATTCTTGAACTTTTATGTTTTTGTAGATGGCACTACCTGTTCAAAACATAAACCATTCGGCTTTCAGGTCGATGTTTGAAAAAGAAAAACTTTCTGGTAATAATTTCAATGACTGGTTTGCTCGACTTAAGTTAGTCTTGAGAGTCGAGAAGAAAATGCATGTCATTGAACAGCCTTTACCTCCTGCTCCTGAGCCTGTTGCTGAACCAGATATTGTGGCTCAGTGGACAGCTCTATATGATGCTCATACTGAGATTGCTTGTCTTATGCTTGGGAGTATGACCCCTGAACTACATAGACAATTTGAATTACACTATCCGTATGACATGATTCAGGAGCTTAGATCTATGTTTGAGAAACAAGCTGGAGTGGAGAAGTTTGACTTAATCCAATCTTTCCATGCTTGCAAACAAGAGGAGGGTAAACCGGTTGCTGACTATGTCCTTAAAATGAAAGGATATGTGGAGAAACTGGAACGTCTTGGTTATGTACTACCACAAGATATCACAGTAGGCTTAATTCTTAATGGTCTTACTAAAGATTTTGTGGGATTTGTAAGAAATTACAATATGCATAACATGGGGAAGACAGTTGGTGAAATTCATGCTATGCTTATTGAGTATGAGAAGGGTTTACCTAAAAAGGCTGAAACACCACAAGTAATGATGATTAAAGGTGGTAAAACTCAGAAGGCCAATAAGAAATCGCTTAATGCAAAAGGCCAGAATAAGGTTAAAGACAAGGGAAAGGATAAGAAGGTTTATATCCCTAAGCCTAAAAACCCTAAGCCTACTACTATGGAGCGCCCAGCTAAGGATGATGCCTGCCACCACTGTAAGGAGGTAGGACATTGGAAAAGAAACTGTCTTGTTTATCTTGCTGAGTTGTTGAAAAAAAAGAAGCAAGTTGGCTCTGCCAGTTCTTCAGGTATCTTCACAATAGAATTATTTTCTTTCCCTAATAATAACTCCTGGGTGTATGACATTGGTTGTGGTACTCACATTTGTATCACAAAACATGGATTTAGGATTGAAAGGAAGCTGAAACAAGGAGCTCTTTACTTGTACGTGGGCAATGGAGTTCGTGCACAAGTAGAAGCTATTGGAAGTTTTGACTTAGTTTTGCCTAATGGCCTCGTGATTTGTTTAGACAATTGTCATTATGCACCTACTATAACTAGGGGTGTTGTTTCAGTTTCTCGTTTGGTTGACAATGGATTTGTTCAATGCTTTACGGATTATGGAATTTTAGTTTCAAAGAATGATGTTCTTTATTTTAATTTTGTTGCTCGTAATGGTATTTATGAAATTTATATGCATGATCTTGTATCAAACGTTAATTCTATTTATAATGTTAGCAATAAAAGAGTCGAGCATAACTTGGACTCTACTTATATATGGCACTGCCGTCTTGCTCATATAAACAAGAAACGTATTAAACAGCCGCAACAAGATGGGCTGTTAAAATCAACGGATGATGAATCTTTTGATAAATGCGAATCTTGTTTATCTGGCAAGATGACAAAGAAACCTTTTCCTCATAGTAACGAAAGGGCAAAAGATCTTCTTGGAGTAATACATACTGACGTATGTGGTCCACTTAGACATGTGTCAAGACAAGGTGCTAGCTACTTCATTACTTTCACAGATGATTATAGTCGTTATGGTTATGTTTATTTACTTAAGCATAAACATGAAGTCTTTGAAACATTCAAGGTGTTTAAGAATGAAGTTGAAAATCAACTCGGGAAGACCATTAAGGCAATACGATCAGATCGTGGTGGCGAATACATTAGCCAAGAGTTTAAAGATTATCTAAAAGCTAATGGAATTGTTCAACAGCTTACTCCTCCATACACACCACAACATAATGGAGTGTTTGAGAGGAGAAACCGTACTCTGTTAGACATGGTAAATATTGGTTCGCGAATGTTGTAGTGAATAGTAAATATTGGTTCGCGAATGTTGTAGTGAATAGTAAATATTGGTTTTTCAACCAAGTTAGACAATGACTTGTATATAATTTATATGAAAAACCAGTACTTTCTTGGTCAACTAGCTAGCTAGTTAAAGCTTACTTTCACCAGAAGATGCAAAATACAATATGTATGTATTTGTATTATTGACTATGTTTAACTATTTTTTAATGACAGATTAAATATACAAGTATGATTATTTCTTTTGAGAACTGATTCTAGGTAATTTATTTGTGATAGTGTGGTTGAAGACCCTTTGTTCATTAATGTAGTTTATTCTCATACTCTTCATTCTAGTTTGATTTTTTTCAGGAAGAAATGGCAGCCTACATAAATTTACCAAGGAAAATTTTCTCGAAATCTTATGCGACTTCCCATATGATTCGTCTTTACTTGAAGATACCCAATGAACCAACATCGTCTCCTAAGACAAAAGCTGAGAAATATAAAGAAGATAAGGAAAAACCTTAGAATGAAGGAAGCTATCGAGGCGAAAAACATGAATTTTGAGAACGCTCTTCGGTTCAAACGCCAAATGATTGAGAGATCTCTTCCGCTGAAATACCAAGGTTCTAGTGGTAAGTAAACTCAACTTGATTTGGATAGTGTATTTTGTATTTCTTTTGGCTAACTAAAAACTCATGATTACTAACTTTATATATTTATTTGCAGATAAAAAAAGATTTTGATCCCTCATCCCGTCAAATTTTTGTTACAACACTCGGTGATTATTTGAAAGGTTAGTTTGTCAAAAAATATTACATAAAGTAAACTCTTGACAACTTTAATCAAACAGTTCAATGCTTAACTTAACTAGGGTTAAGAAAGAAACTAGGGTTAAGTAGCAAGATATTTCTTACTATAAAAAATAGCCATGCATGCATGAGAAATGTTTACCTCTTCTATACTTAACCAAATTTCATTTTCTTTCTTCCTTGTCCTTTCCAAAACCCACGGCCAACTTTAACGCCACAAAACAAATCCATAACTAAAATTCTAAGTATATGACAACCCAATACACCACGGATACTAAGGTATCTACGGTGTAGGTAAAAGCATTGGTTCATCATTTTCAAGTAATAAGAAGAAAAAGGAAAGATTAGGGTTTTGAAAACCTAATCTAAGGGTTATAAGCTTGGAAAGCTTTTATTTTTTGAGATCTAAACCACGGGTTTATGTAGAACTTATTTCTACATCTCTTTACATCATCACTAAGGTTATTCTTAAATTCTTTATACTTTTTCTTTCTTATGATTTTATGTATTACATGGTTAAAAATATAGCCATAAACACCACTAATACTTTTAAATTATAAAATGGATTTTTATATTTTGAGTTTATCAATATTTATACACTTTATTCTCTTCTCAGTGAGTCCTAAAGTTATAAATATCATGGAAAAGTAAATAGTAAAAAGTATGTTAATCTTATAGTTTAAAGTAGAAACATGTTTAAAGCTAATTAAAGGGTTTTATATAATGTTTTCTATAAACTTTTCATATGAAAATAATGAAAGAAAAAAGGGTTTTAAAACTTGTTACAAATGAAATTATCAGGACTAGGGGAGATATTGAACATTATATAAGTACCACCACAAGGTCCAAATGGTTTTTAAAGAGATATTTATAGTAAACTACTAACTTAATAAGTACATAAAACAAGGTTTTATAAAGAAACAAACATGAAATACATAGGGGCTGTTTAAAATTCGAACTTAGACAGTAGGTGATGATATTTTATAAAAATAATACGCCTCATGACGATTCCATAATGATAAGAAACTTGAAAAACCGATCTATAAAACGACAGATACTTTTAAAAAAAAACGAGTTAAACACTATAAATAACTTTTATAAAACTACTTTATAAAAAGTTACTATCATTACTAGCTACTTTGAGTTTAAAACATCTAAAATATGATATAACTTTTTGATTACCAGATCGTACACTCAGAGAAATCGAACAAAACGGAACTATAACTAGTAAATTACGACATTTCGATAATTAAAGTTTATAAAAGTAATTTTATAAACTAAGAACAGAAAAATCACTATTTCATCATGGAATTTATCTTTAATAAAATTAATACCATCTTTTAATAACAAAAACGTACTCGAAAGACTCACTATAAAAATCGGGATTAAAACGAAGTAAGTATTACGATTACAAGTTTACGCTAATTAAAGCCTAAAACGACAAATTAGCTGTCATGAACAGTAATTTTACTATTCATCGCAGAATCTTAAAAACTTGAAAATGTAATATTTTGATCGCTCGTCTTACTACGAAGACGTGACGAAGAAACGCGGATCAACAGTGCTTAAAACGACCAAATAGGTCATTTTTACATTAACGAAAAGTATATTTATAAAACGTTTTCTACTTTAAAAATATTAATTTACCTAAAACGATTAGTCCGGTGAATAATGCAAAATAGAATATTGAGTGGTTATCAAAGTGCTATATTACTTTGGGAGTTTCATAATGAAGGGCCTCTACGGATGGGCGTATCGATGAGTTGTTGGATTTACGGAAATAAAGTGTCCTAAACTCCTCGTACGTCCTGGTCATGACCTCTTTTATTTAGATAGACCCGAACGAATAGTATGATGTACCAACTATAAGATTATATTCGATGTATAATTAAAAGTACTATGCGTCCTTATACATCCTTAATTTAAATAGGTTTGCATATCGTCTTGTGAGACGTTTTATCTGAGATTAATTGAGCTATCTTTACTCAAGGGTGATTCATAGCCCCCTTTTACAGTTTTACTGATTTGAAATTATTTGGGAGTGGAACATGCTTTGTTTTTATAACATGACGCAAGTTTTGAAAGTATAAGTTGATTATGTGTTGCCTAAGTAAGCGATAAACCCTCCTGAGCCCATTTATTCATGAATCTGTTAATTGCCATTGATGTAGTTATGAATTACATTATGTAACGCGAATGAAATAAATAGATCTATTGGGATTAACTCCCGTTTTGGGTGATTAGCTATCACAAGGAACGAACTTTGACCAAGTCGGACTTGATGTTGCGGTTTTAACAACATCTGTACTGGCTAAGAAAACTTCTAAAGATAGCAAATAAAGGTTTATCTTCGGTGCATAGCTTAGTGCAACAATATCTGGTTTTGTGATTGTGCATATTGTTGTAAACGATCACGTGAAAGTCTTGCGGTCCTGCTAATTTAAATACATTAACCCTATGAATTCCACAACAATTTTGTTGAACCGTTTTTAAGCAATGTTTTTCAGGATGTCATTAGGCCCGAGATGCCAATGATGCATTGGATTATGTTTTGCATTGTACAGTTTAAAGACTTATGTGATATCATGTTTGGAAATAAATTGTTGTCCTTTTGTAATATGAAAACAAGACAAAGTAAAGCTATATGCTTTGTAATAAATCTTTTTTATTTAAATCCAATGTAATCAGTTTAAACGACTTTTGTGTCGTTCTTATATATATCTTGTGCTGTTGATCTTGAAGTAACATGCCCCGGATCCTTATTCCGCTGCGACCCATTTTGGAGGTGTTACAGATTGGTATCAAGAGCCAAGGTTATAGAGAACCAGGTCAAAATGTTTTTGCTGGACTATAACCATTTTCAAACATTGCATACATACAAAAGGGTTTTTACGGGGTATTCATATACAAATTATGGCATTAGTCGGTTAGGCTATATACATGCATAATTGATATACGTGTTTATAATATATTACGTATATAAGGATGATGGTCTTATATTAATATACTTATATAAGCTAAATTTTGATTTCAGATACTATTATGTCAGATTCTGAACACTCTGCTGTTACATACACATCAGCATCTGAGAACGATTTATACATGGGGTCACCAGGAGTCGAGGTACCTGTTTTTGAGGGACCACCATCACCAGATTATGTGCCTGGCCCTGAGGAGCCAGAGCAGGCACCACCTTCACCTATCTATGTACCATTTGTTCCGGAGCCTGTCTACCCGGAGTTCTTACCGGTAGACGATGAGGTATTCCCGGCTGAGGAGCAGCCACTGCCTGCTGCTGACTCACCTACTCATCAGTCACCAGGGTATATACCAGAGTCCGACCCTGAGGAGGACCTAGAGGAGGATGACGAGGAGGATCCTGAGGAGGATCCAGCCGACTATCCTGCGGACAGAGGAGATGATGATGATGATGCATTAGCTCTTGCCGAGCCTGCAGCTGTTGCTTATTCAGCTGACCAGGACCCATACATTGCTTATCGCGTCGCGGCTAGGATGTCCATCCGAACCCAGGCGCCGACACCTTTCCTCTCCGAGGAAGTTGCTGAGAGGCGGATTAGCCTTACCTACTCCACCACCATCACCTCTCTCTCCATACTCATCACCACTTCCTCAGATACCCTCTCCACCATTACCTATACCACCACCATCACCCATTAGCCCTACTTATGTTGAGGGGTCTCTGGGATCCCGAGCTGCTGGGATTAGACAGAGAGATGCTCTACCTGTTCATGAGACTGAGATACCCGAGATGTGGTTACCGCTTCGTAAGAGGCTGTGTCGTACTACGTCGCTGTACCCTGAGATGCAGTCGGGAAGTTCGGCAGCCGGGTGCTATCTCGGCAGTTTGGACCTACTACATGCTGAGGCAGACCTTTATGATTTAACTGATATGTTAGAGGCCGCTCCATGACCAGATGTCTAAAGAGTTAGGCTACTGTATTAGGATACATGGTGATGATCTTTGTTAGAGCCATCCAGAGATTGACCGACCCACCTAGAAGGGGGATCCAACCAGAGAGTTATTGAGTTGTCTTCTACTGTTGACCAAGAGGATGAGATCATATATTCTCATCTGGATGATGCACGGTATGACCGAGCTCTACTTAGAGCTCGAGTCAACAGGTTGGACAATGATAGGCCCTTCCACAGACGCACTGCCCTTTTGATAGAGGAGGAGGCCAGATTATCGCGTGCCGCTTGGGCACGGTCGATGGATACCTGCGACCAGGTACATTCTGAGGGCATGTCACTGCGGACTACGGTCATGGCTCAGCAGTCTGAGATCGTTGAGTTTAAGGTCATGCAGACCAGAGGAGACAGACAGTGATTTCAGAGCTGCTAAAAACAGACTATCGGAGGCAGAGGCAGTTAGCAGAGACCCTAAAGATAGTGAAGAGCCTCAAGGCTCAGATGACCGAGCTACAGAGACAGCAGGGACCTGCTAAGGATCCTGCAGAGCCAGAGGAGGCCGGTAGCAGTTCTTAGAGGGGGTTATGGCTGTAGCTACTATACAGTCTGTTAAGTATTATGGGTTGTTCCCAGCTAGCAGACTGTATAGATCTTTTGTTTTGTCTAGTCTACACAGTATAGATTTTTTTTTTTTGCTACTCTGTTTACATCTTTTGTTGCATTTATCGGCTACGTTGTACACCCTACTAAGTATTACGAGTATACTCGCTAGTATGCCTTTATGTTAAATTTGTCTGTAACTAAGTGTTGTGATCGGTTGTATTTAAACCAATCAGTATTATTTTCCCCAAGTTATATATTAAAAGGTTGATTATGTTTATATGAAATCAATTATTATGAATGAATGTCCATTTGTTAATTTTATACAATAATGTATTCACCATGTGATTGTGAACTCGTTTTATTCGTGTTATGTATACATCTGGGTTATGGTTAAGATTTTTGAGTAAATCTAACTTGTTGTTATGAGTTTTCTTTGTTATTTAAGAAAATGGCAACAAGAGGAAGCCCACAAAACCACGGGCAAGGCCATGTCACCGGCGACTCCCCCAACCAGTCACCATAACCCCCGAAAAAAAATTTATATATATATATAAAGGTTTGTGGGTGGGAGGAAAAAAAAAAAAGTATTTAGGTATAAATTATTATATATATTAATATAATAAAAATTTGGGGGGGGGGGGGGGGGGGGGGGTTTTTTTTTTTTTTTTTATTAAATGGATTGTAAATTAGTAATAATAGGTGAGTAATAATAGGAATTAGGATGAATGGATCGACGAGGGTGTCACTGCTGTGTTGGCAGCACGTGCCACGACCCGAAATGGCGATGATAGCCATACCTCAGGAACTGGTGCAAGAAGGAATGAACGCACTGTGCGGGAATGCACCTATCAAGACTTCATGAAATGTCAACCCGTATTCTTCAGGGGTACAGAAGAAGTGGTCAACTTGACCCAGTGGTTTGAGAGGATGGAAACGGTGTTTCGCATAAGTAACTGCACCGTGGAGAATCAAGTGAAGTTTGCCACTTGTACTCTGATGGGAACTGCTCTAACATGGTGGAACTCACATGCTAGGACAGTGACTAATGATGTTGCGTATGCGATGACGTGGTCTGACTTGAAAAAGAAGATGACAACAAAATATTGTCCAAGGAATAAAACAAGAAAATTGAGGCAGAGTTTGTGGAAACCTAAAAGTACAAGGCACCAATTGTGGTAGCCTACAACCAACGTTCCAGTGAGCTAGCATTGCTGAGTGAACAGGATGTTCCCCTGAAGAAGCTGACAAAATGAAATATATGTCGGTGGATGCCCGACCTGATTTACCTCAAGTGTTTGGCCATCGAAGCCAAAGACCAAGCAGGTGCCCGTATTGAGATGGCAACTTGACCTTGATGATAGAGGATTAAAACACTTTGGCAGAAAAACAAGGAGAAAAAAAAAAAAGTTGGAAGACACTCCTCGAAATAACCAAACCTACCAGCAGAACAAAAGGCAGAATACAGGCAGGGCTTATGCTGCCGGGAACGGTGACAGGAAACCGTATGAGGGGGCTAAACCTCGATGTCCCAAGTGTAACTTCAACCATTACGGTCCTTGTACACCAAAATGCACTAACTGCAAGAAAACCTTGTCACCTGTCCAGACTGTAGAAGCGGCCTTCGCCAGCAAACACCAACAACCGCAATAACAATAATAACAACAACCGAACAACAACCCAAGAGCCCAAGGGGCAAATACAAATGCCATTGTTTGCTTTGAGTGTGGGACTCCAGGACCCTTCAGAGCAACTCCCCCACTGAAAGACAAGAATAGGAAATGGTAGCGAGTAGCCAGAGGCTTATGCGTGGAGTCAGGGCAAAACCCAGACAACAACGTTGTGACGGGTACGTTTTCTCCTAAACAACCGTTGTGCTTCCATTTTATTTGATACTGGTGCAAAGAATTTCGTGTCTACTCAATTTAGTGCTTTTGAATAATATAGCCCCAACTACATTAGATCATGGTTATAACTTGAGATAAGCTGATGGTAGCATAAGATGGGTAAATATGGTATTACTGGGCTGCACCCCGTTTTTTTTAAATTTTCTGAACCATCCGTTTCACGTCGACCTAAAGCTGTGAAATGGGTATATGACGTCATAATTGGCTGGATTGTTGACGAAAACCAAGCCGTTAATGACTGTGGCTAAAAAGATCGTTCGTATTCCTTTTGGTAGCGAATCATAATTTTCATGGAGACGGGAGTAAAAATAAACCTTGACTCGATGAACATCATCCTCGTGCACCAAGGCCCAGAAGTATGTGCTACAAGGTTGTCACGTCTTTTTGGCACATATTACCATCAAGGAGGCTGGAGACAAGACGAAGAAGAAGCAACTGCAAGATGTACCGATCGTCAAAAATTTCCCCGAAGTATTTCCCGAGGACTTTGAGCCTTCCACCTACAACAATGGAATTTCATCATCGATCTAGTACCCGTGCTGCACCTGTAGCACGGGCGCCTTATCGATTAGCCTCATTCGAGATGAAAGAATTGTCAGATCAACTGTAAGAGCTTTCCGACAAAGGCTATATAATACGTATTCGTCACACATGGGGAGCTCCAGTCCTATTCTGACAAGAAGAAAGATGGATCATTGCGGATGTGCATAGATTATCTGAAATAAACAAACTAAATAATAAAAAAAAAACAACTAAAAAAAAATAATAATAACGGTTGAAGAACCGTTATCCACTACCAGTATTGACGACTTGTTTGACCAATCAAGGGTCGAGGTTTTACTCAAAAGATTGACCTAAGGGACAGGTTTTATCACCAATTGAGGGATCGAGAAGAAGACGTCTCGAAGAATGCCTTCAGAACTCCGATAAGGACATTACGAATTCCAAGTCATGCCGTTTTGTTTTTGACCAACGCACCCTGCTTTTTTTATGGACCTCATGAACTCGAGTGTGCAAACCATATTTGACAAATTCGTACTTGTCTTTATTGACTATTTAGATCTATTCCAAGATGCGAAGCTAGAGCCATGAATGAGCATCTGAAAGATAATATTGGAGTTGTGAAGAAAGGAGGAGTTGTATCAAAATTTTTCCAAGTGTGAATTTTTGGCTTCCGAACAAATTACAGTTTCCCTCGGTCACGTATTGATAATACATAGGCATTCACGTAGATCCAGCCAAGATCGAATCCGTTAAAGATTGGGCATCTCCTAAGACACCAACGGAGATTCGTCAGTTTTTAGGTCTTGCTGGGTATTATCGGCGATTCATTGAAGGGTTTTCAAAGATCGCCAAACCAATGACCAAGCTCACTCAAAAGAAGGTCAAGTTTGAGTGGGGTGACAAACAAGAAGCAAGCTGTTCCAGTTATTAAATCGAGAAGTGTGTGAACTTGCACCAATTCTGGCATTACCCGAAGGAAGTAAAGATTTCAAAGTATACTGCGATGCTTCAAAGAAGGGTTTGGGCGCTGTGTTGATGCAAAGGGAAAAGGTGATTTCTTATGCATCACGCCAGTTAAAGATCCATGAGAAGAACTATACTACTCATGATCTGGAACTTGGAGCAGTAGTGTTCGCTCTGAAGATTTGGAGGCACTATCTGTATGGTACCAAGTGTACGGTGTTCACTGATCATAAGAGTTTACAGCATATTCTTAATCAGAAGGAATTGAACATGAGACAACGCCGATGGTTAGAGTTGCTGAGTGATTACGATTGCGATATTCGTTATCACCCAGGGAAGGCAAATGTCGTTGCTGATGCTTTGAGCAGAAAGTGAACGAGAACCACCTTTAAGAATATCGAGCCTTAGTCATGACCTATTGCTTGGATCTTCTAAGAAATCTTGAATGCTCAGACTGAAGCACGGAAACCAGAGAACATCAAGAATGAGGATGTTGGAGGTATGCTGATTGAAAATGCTAAATATCCAGAGGCAATTAGAACAGAAAAGTTGGAACCTCGTACGGATGGAACCCTATGCCTCAATGGCAGGAGTTGGTTACCTTGTTATGGCGATTTGCGGACTGTGATCATGCACGAGTCCCACAAATCGAAGTATTCTATCCATCCAGGTTCCGAGAAAATGTACCAAGACGTAAAGAAGCTATATTGGTGGCCCAATATGAAAGCTGATATCGCCACCTATGTTAGCAAGTGCTTGACCTGTGCTAAGGTCAAGGCTGAACATCAGAGACAATCGGGTTTGTTGGTACAACCCGAGATACCTCAATGGAAGTGGGACAATATCACGGTATGGATTTTGTCACAAAGCTCCTAGGTTAACAAAGGGTATTGACCCATTTGGTAATCGTTGACCGTCTTACAAAGTCAGCAATCTTTATACCCATGAAAGAAACTGACCCTCTGGAGAAACTAGCGAGAATGTACCTAAAGGAAGTAGTAACAAGGCATGGAATACCGGTCCTCATTATTTGGTGATCTCGACCCTAGGTTCGCATCGAATTTCGGAGGACACTTCATAAAGCATTGGGGTACAAGTTGTAGAAATGAGTACGGCAATATCATCGCAAACTGACGGGTCAAAGCGAGAGAACCATTCAAACTCTCGAAGATATGCTTAGAGCTTGTGTGATCTGTGACTTTGGAAATGGTTGGGTTAAACATTTGCCATTGGTCGAGTTTTCATACAATAACAGTTATCATGCTAGCATTAAGGCTGCACCCTTTGAGGCACTTTACGGTAGAAAATGTCGTTCGCCTGTTTGTTGGGCTGAGGTTGGAGAAGTTCAACTCACCGGCCCAGAGATCGTTCAAGAGACGACAGAGAAGATCATTCAAGTTAAACAAAGGATGCAAGCTGCTCGTGATAG
This sequence comes from Tanacetum coccineum, assembly GCA_026074375.1. Taxonomy (NCBI): domain Eukaryota; kingdom Viridiplantae; phylum Streptophyta; class Magnoliopsida; order Asterales; family Asteraceae; genus Tanacetum; species Tanacetum coccineum. Next base: position 12,151 of record BQNB010059917.1, on the reverse strand, counting down.
GCAAAAGAGCTACGCTTATTTGGGAAGCTAAGCCGGTTGAGTTTGAGGCTTGGAGATAAAGTGCAGCTCAAGGTTTCGCCTTGGAAAGGAGTTTGTAATTTTGGCAAACGAGGGAAATTAAAATCCCGTTGTTGGACCTTTCAAGGTAAAAAAAGGTTGGAGACTTTGCATACAAGCTCGAGCATCCTGAGGATTTGAGCAGAGGTTTACATAATACATTTCACTGTCCCCACTTAACAGAAGTGTATGGCCGATGACCCTTAGCCGTTCCGTTGGATGGACTTCATTTTGATGACAAGCTTCAGTTTGTCGAGGAACCGATAGAGATCACAGATCGTGAGGTCAAACGATTAAAGCGAAGCCGTATCCCATTAGTCAAGGTTCGATGGAACTCCAAGAGAGGTCCAGAGTTTACATGGGAACGCGAAGATCAATTCCAGAAGAAATACCCACATTTGTTCTCAAAGACCGGGCCGTCGTCAAGTGCTGCGTCTTAAGCCTTGAGGACAAGGCTCAGCTAACGGGGGGAGACTATAACACCTCGTATTTTAGGTCATTGTATGACATTATGAAATTCATAATTTATTTTTAGGGTTTTACGCGTTTACTCTTAAACCGTAAACTTTAAGTTAAATCGCGTAAACTGAAAATGATCATACAATGTAAACGGGCATTAAACGATTAAATGTTTACATCAAGCAAGTGTTATATGATTATTATGAGGATAATAAATAACTTTGTTCATCTTATTTTTATTGGCTACGTAAAATTCTTACGTTTCATAATAAAATATTTGATCATCCCGGAAGTTCTAAAACCTAACTACGCCTAAACGAATACCCACGATTATACCCAATACCCAAAATAATCAAAAATTTCATCATTTATATACATAATATGCCGAAATTAAGAAGATAGGACCAAGAGTCATCATTTTCAAGAATATCTAGATATTACATAAAGTAAACTCTTACAACTTTAATCAAACTTGTCATGCTTAACTTAACTAGGGTTAGAAAGTAACTAGGGTTAAGTTAGCAAGATATTTATACTATAAATAGCCATGCATGCATGAGAAATGTTTACATACTTCTATACTTAACCAAATTTCATTTTCTTTCTTCCTTGTCTTCTCCAAAACCACTCCTAACTGCTCACAAAACAAAAATCCTATAACTTAAATTTCTAAGTTATATACAACCCCTATACACAACATACTTAAAGTATTCTAAGGTGTAGAGCCCATTGGTTCAATCATTTTCAAGTAATAAGAAGAAACGGGAAAGATAATGTTTGAAAACCTAATATCTAGGGTTATAAGCTTGGAAGCTTTATTTTTGTGAATCAAACTCTGGTTTAGAAACTTATTTCACATCTCTGACATCATCACTAAGGGTTTTCCTAATTCTTTATACTTTTTCTTTCTATGATTTTTATGAATACATGTTAAATATAGCCATAATCACCACTAATGACTTTTTAAATGTATAAAATGGATGTTTATTTGAGTTTATCAATTTTATACACATATTCTCATGTCCTAAAGTTAAAAAATCATGAAAATAAAATATAAAAGTATTGTTAACTTATATTTTAGTATAAACATGTTTAAATGCTAATAGGGTTTTATAATGTTTCTTAAACTTTTCATAATGAAAATTAATGGTAAGTAAAATGGGATAAACTTGTTACAATGAAATTAATAAGGACTATATAGTATTGAACCTTATTATAAGTACCACAAGTGTCAAATGTTGTTTTTTTTAAAGGAGTTTTTTTATGAGAAAACAACTAACTTAAAAAATTACATAAAACAAGGTTTTTATAAAGAAACAAACATGAATACATAAGGGCTGTCCAATTCGAATTTTTGGACAGTAGGTTATGAGTTTTATAAAAATAAACGCCTCATGACGATCCATAATGATAAGAAACTTGAAAAACCGATCTTATAACAAAAGATACGTTAAAAACGAGTTTTTACGAATATAAATACTTTATAAAAACTATTTTTATAAAAGTTACTATGCATTACAGCAACTTGAGTTTAAACATCTAAAATATTATATAACTTTTGATAACTAGATCGAACACGCAAGAATCGTTCAAAACGGAACCTATAACGAGTAAAGACACATTTATCGATATTAAAGTTTTTAAAAGTAATTTTATAAACTATGAAACAGTAAAAATCACATTCATCAGTGAATTTATCTTTATAAAATATAATACCTCGTTTACATAACAAAAACCGTACTCTAATAATCACTAAAATCGGAATAAAACGAATAAGTTATTACGATTTAACACGTTTACATCTAATTACAAGCTAAAACGAAATGACGGTAAGAACAGTAATTTTTTACTAATCATCGCAGAATCTTAAAAACATGAAAATGTTAATATTTTGTGATACGCTCGGTCTTAACTACGAAGACCGTGGACTAAGAAACGCGAGCAACGGGCTTAAAACAGACCATATTAGGTCATTTACGAAAGTATATATTTATAAAGCGTTTCTCACTTTATAAAATATTATCTTACTAAAACGATTTAGTCTGTGATTATGCTATTAGAAATATTGAGTGGTTATCAAAGTGCAATATGACTAGGGAGTTTTCATAATGAGGCCCTTCGGGAATGGCGTATCGATAAGTTGTTTGATTACGATTTAAATTGTCCTAAAACTCCTCGTACGTCATGTCATGACTCTGTAATTTATGATAGCCCGAACATAGTAATGATGTAACAACTATAAGATAATATTCTAATTTTATAAAAAGGTACTTCGTACATATACAGCCTTAATTTAAATAGGTTGCATTTATCGTCTTGTGTGACGTTTTATCTGAGATTAATTGAGCTATCTGTACTCAAGGTGAGTTCATAGCCCCACTTTTACAGTTTTACTGATTTGAAATTATTTGGGGTGGACAAACACTGCTTTGTTTTTTATAAAAGGTACGCAAGTGTTTGAAAGAATATTGATTAGTGAGTTGCCTAAGTAAGCGATAACCCTCCCTGAAGCCCATTATTCAGAACTGTTAATTGCATGATGTTATTTGTGAATTAAATTATGTGAGCGCGAATGATATAAAATAGATTATTGGTGGAATTAACCTCCCCGTTTGGGTGATTAGCTATCACTATTGAACGAACGTTGACCAAAAGTCGGAACTTGGATGTTGCTGGTTACAACATCTTGTAACGGGTGCCCCAAAAAGATAACTAAGCTAAAAATAGCAAATAAAGTGTTGAGCTTCGTGTCATGAATCTTAGTGGTCAACAATAATCTGTTTTGTGATTGTTGGCATATGTTGTAAACATCACGTAAAGTCCTTGCGGTCCAGCATAATTTTAAAATCATTAACCTATGAAATCACCAACACTTTTGTTGACGATTTAAAGCATGTTTTCAGGAGAAACATTAGGCACGAGATGCCAATGATGCATTGGATTATGTTTTGCATTGAAACAAGTTTAAAGAACTTATGTGAATCATGTTTTGGGAAATATATGTTGTCTTTTGTATGTTAAACAAAGAACAAGTAAGCTATAAATCTTTTGTAATTATATCTTATATTTAAATCCATGTAAATCATTTAAAAACTACTTTTGTGTCCCGTTCTGATATATATCTTGTGCTGTTGATCTTGAAGTAACATGCCCCGGATCCTTATTCCGCTGCGACCCATTTTGGGGGTGTTACAGCAGCCTACATAAATTTACCAAGGAAAATTTTCTCGAAATCTTATGCGACTTCCCATATGATTCGTCTTTACTTGAAGATACCCAATGAACCAACATCGTCTCCTAAGACAAAAGCTGAGAAATATAAAGAAGATAAGGAAAAACCTTAGAATGAAGGAAGCTATCCAGGCGAAACACATGAATGTCGAGAACGCTCTAGAAAGGAAAAACCTTAGAATGAAGGAAGCTATCTGGGCGAAACACATGGATTTCGAGAACGCTCTAGAAAGGAAAAACCTTAGAATGAAGGAAGCTATCGAGGCGAAAAACATGAATTTCGAGAACGCTCTTCGGTTCAAACGCCAAATGATTGAGAGATCTCTTCCGCTGAAATACCAAGGTTCTAGTGGTAAGTAAACTCAACTTGATTTGGATAGTGTATTTTGTATTTCTTTTGGCTAACTAAAAACTCATGATTACTAACTTTATATATTTATTTGCAGATAAAAAAACGATTTTGATCCCCCATCCCGTCAAATTTTTGTTACAACACTCGGTGATTATTTGAAAGGTTAGTTTGTCAAAAAAAAATCATAGTTAGAGCATACGAAAAAAGTTTTAATGTTATTTGATATGTCGTCTAAATATATTAATTCATTTTTTTCAGGTGCGAGATCATTGGTTGCAAAAGCGGGTTTGTTTTTTTGCCTTTGTTATTGGAGTCGTTGATTTATATAATCCTTCATGGTAACGATATATATTTTTTGTTTTTTATTAGATGATTTTCCAACCAAGTTGGTTAAGTTGTTGTGGACCGGGGGTGCCAAGCATGTGGAGATGTCAGCAATGCAGCAAAGTCTTATACAAGGTTTGATATAGTACTCCTTAACAATGTAGCAAAGTCTTATACATTATGTATCATTATAGACCTTTAACATTTAATATTTGTTTTATCTTGATAGTTAATGTTTAATTATCTTATATATTGAATTAATAATGTGTTTTTTTTATGGTTTTGCATAGAATGATTTGAAAAATTACATTAATTTCTGCACAAGCAGGTTTGTTTTCTATTGTCTTTGATTACTTGATCTTAATATTTTGCTAATGTGTCAAGTATGAGGAGGATGTTAGCAGCAAAGTCTTATACAAGGTTTGATACAGTACTCCTTATTAATGTAGCAAAGTCTTATACATTATGTACCATTATAGACCTTTAACATTTAATATTTGTTTTATCTTGATAGTTAATGTTTATCTTATATATTGAATTAATAATGTGATTTTTTTATGGTTTTGCATCAGTTGCTGGCAGAATGCTTGGAAAAATTACATTAATTTTTGCACAAGCAGGTTTGTTTTCTATTGTCTTTGATTACTTGATCTTAATATTTTGCTAATATATTATGGTGACAATAAAGATACATTGTTGTGTTCTAAGTTTTTGCACATCCATATATGGACAAAGAGTTTAATATGGTGGAGGATCTATGGGACTTTATTCATGTTATTGCTCCCATGCTTAAAAAGAATCCCCAGGAAATTAGAGAAAATGTTATGACCAAGTCATACAAGCATGGTAGGTTGATGGCGGTGCATGCGATTGGATTTAAAGAATCTGATTTGAGGATCCGTGTTAACGATGGATGTGTATTCGTGAAAGGGGAAGCTAACACATTGCATGGAAAAAAGGTCATTACGGAACCGGTTGCAATCCGTCACGATTATAGTTATGATTCACATTCCGTGATTGCCCAGCTTATTGGAGGAGAAGTATTGGTTTTTGTTCCGCGTTCCGCTAAAAGAGAAAACCAAGAGTGTGTCCACGTCGGGTGGGGAGACGTGATGGGATAGTTAAATGAAAGTGATGGGATAATTGCTTCAAAGCGACACAAAACTCTTCTAGTCTTTGAGTCACTCATTTAAGTATCCCATCACGTCTCCACATCCGACGTGGACACACTCTTTGTTTTCTCTTTTAGTTGAACGCGGAACAGAAACCAATACTTCTCCTCCAATAAGCTCGGCAATCACGGAATGTGAATCATAACTATAATCTTGAGGGATTGGAACCGCTTCATTAATGACCTTTTTTCCATGCAATGTGTGGCTTCCCCTTTCACGAATACACATCCATGGTTAACACAGATCCTCAATTCGGATTCTTTAAATCCAATTGCATGCACCGCCATCAACCAACCATGTTTGTATGACTTGTTAAATTATACGGAGTATCACTCTTGTAACATATTTGACATAATGACAAAAGTTGTAAGTAGAGAACATTTTCTACTCAAAGAACAAACTGATGTATCTCAACCTTACATCCAAATTCAATCTAACGGTTTAGATATTTTCCCAATTTATTTTTACTATTTACGTTGGGGTATTTTCGTAATTACATCATATACACTAACTCAACTTGCAGGGTCTCGTTCATTTCTCATTTACTCTATCTACCATTACAAACACACACACACACTTCCCATATACATGGTTATAGATCTATGTTTGTGTTGAATGAATATAAGGATTGCATTGCGTCGACTGATATTAGGGTTATTTTTAAGTCGTAGGAATTTTGTGACATTAAGGGAGTATATATACTAGCTAAACTTGTCCACTAAGTTTTAGCTATACACTCCACCCCTTCCCAAACTTTGACAACAACCCCCTCCTACAACCTTCAGTTGTTGGCCTTTAAGGGAGGAGTCTCGGGCTTTCGTTTTTCAACACTTAAGTCACTCTTTTGTATTTAACTTGTATTTAGCTAGTTAATAAAAGGTCCAACGGTTGACTAACGATCGTTAAATAAATATCATGAAGCATATTATATATTTAATAAATATAAACGAGTTACATATATTAAATATACAATAAACGTATTCATCGTGTATTCGTGTGTGCCCCCCATAGGCCCACATATTTCTAGTTGTATAAATAGTATACGTAACAACCACAAACCAACACTATTCACCCATGAAACGCGTATCACTTGTTGTCCTAGTTCACACTGATTGACTTTACCAACTCAGGCGGTTCCGGGAAGGGCAATATATGTTGAGCTTGAGTACACTCTAGTAGCTTTGCATCATTGCTCACAAGATTAACTTTTTAGGGTCTAGCATCTCAATCTGCTCTCGGAAAATTCCCAGTAGCTGATTAGTGATGCTTCAGTATGTAGTATTTATGACAAAAGAAAACAGGGTCAACATAGGGGAAGAAGTAGGAAGATTAGAAATATTTGTAAAAGTAGTGCTTAATATTAGATTAATTAAGAGAATAGTATATATATACTTGAGTTGATGATTATGCATATTTTTGTAGCAGCAAAGCCGCACACCCAAATTTCTTGCCCTCTCGTCTCTCAATTATTTCATCGCCTAAATTATACCCGGGCCTTTTGGACTGTTGATAGATAATAACATTATTCAATAAGTGGTTCTTGCCTGCCAAATAAAAAATCTACAAGTAGTTCTACAACACAAGTGGAAAGTGATGTTTAGTTGATAATTTTGACAAAATATTAGGAGTGAACATCAAGGCCTAACTAGGCTTTAGACCAAGTATCATGTCTTAACACTCTAACCTAGCTAAAGACATAGACATTTCCGGGAGGGGTAGTTTCAGGGTACGTCATCAATCAAGCCACTATTAGCCTATAGTTGTAAGTCTAGAAAGTTTAGCCTTCTCTGACTTGATCTCTGGTTGATGGAGGTCTTTTAATATTTATGAAAAGGAAAAGAATTCAAACTTAAACTTGATCACTGGTTGATGGTTTGCGTATGTAGGTCAATAGGATTTTATAATCTAGTTAACCATTAACTCCGAGCAATTAAGCACACAACACATCTATAAGTCACTTAAATGCTTAATTTTGTTGGGATTTTATAATCTAGTTAACCATTAACTACGAGTACGCAACGAATGTATCTAGAATAATATTATGAATTAACACATATAAATTAAATAAGTAATCAGGATTACCAAAACAACTTGTGTTTAATGCTTGTTGTATATCCGATCCAAACACCTAAGTGATCCAAACACCTAAGTAGTATGCGTTTGGATCGAACCAAAAACTGTCAGAAAAAATTAAACCGAGAAACTGACCACAACAAGGATCGAACCTAGGTCAATAGGATCATAAACAAGCACATTGCTTTTGTTGTAATATATCGGCAACATATTTCTTTTTTATGAACATTAACAGAAAATCTCTAAAGTGTTTTAACAGTTTAGGTTATGATTGACGTAGGGTTTGGTTTAGGGAGAGGATAAAAGCCAAAACAGAATTAGTGTTTTTCTCTTGTGTGTTGATCGGCAAAACAAGGAGCTAAGGTGTGTTTATATAGCACACCAACTTGTTCTCCAAGCTTTATTTTTCACCTCCTACACTTTCTGAAAATCGACACTTAGACCCTTCCTAATTCCTTCTTAGAACCAACCACTTAGGGAGGAGGACGGGAGTTTTGTTTTCTGACTTTTAAACCCTTCTCTTTATATTTAACGTGTATTAATTAGTCTATAATGTCTAACGATTAAACTAATAATCCGTTAAACATATTTCATGAAACATATTATATATTTAATAAATATAAACGAGTTACATATATTAAATACACAATAAACGTACTCTTCGTGTATCCGTGTGTGCCTCCGATAGGCTCATGTATTTTTAGTCGTATAATCGTTACACGTAATGACCATAAACCAAAAGCTCCCACTTGGGAGTTAGCATAGTACATAAGTTTATACTAATAGTAGAAAGCGTCTAGCAACACTGTATTCTGTTAGACGCATTTGAGGCCCATTATATCTAGGGTTTAGTAGCTTATTCCCAAAGCTATGTTCTATTATAAATAGACATGCTTTGTTATGTAATGAAATCAATCTAATCAATATCAATTTCTATTATCTTTCATGGTATCAGAGCTCTAGGTAAGATCCACCAATAAAAATTGTTATCCTCCGGTCATCGGCTACTTGTCGGTGATCCGGAGGGATCTCGTTTTTTTTCCGCTTTATTGTTTTTATTAATTTAGGATTTTACTTTTCGTATTCAATGCATAAACCCTAAACCCTAGCCGTCAAAACACAAAAAAAAGCCATTGTGGGCTTGAGGCCCATTATATCTTGGGTTTAGTAGCTTATTCCCAAAGCTATGTTCTATTATAAATAGACATGCTTTGTTATGTAATGAAATCAATCTAATCAATATTAATTTCTATTATCTTTCATATTCATCCTAGAGTTATGGTTTTAATAAACATCTCAGTATAATGGTTTATAGATATCCCTTTGTTACAGATACCGTTAAACCATGGATATGAATCCTAACTCATTCCATATAGTTTAACCATTTAGTTCTCATTATAGAAGTTAATTCAGATCTACCAAACGTAATCAAAAATCATCTTGAATTACACTTTGGGTGCACAATTATCTGATTAATTCTGGAGAGGCGCCAATGGTATCATACTGCAATCTAGACAATTGGAGGAACAATATCTATATTGACTACAAGTGTTGTGGATGCTACTTTACATCACTTCCAAAAAGTAATATTCATACATGCAAGGTTAACTTATATCTCAAGTCTAAGGACGATTAATACAACCATTTTTGATATCTTACTCACGACAAGGATCCAAAAGTAAATATTTGAAAGTCGGGGAAGTCGAATATACATCCCTTATGAATAACATATGAGTTTGGCGGGAACAATCCATAGATTCAAAATGTATAACCAAACACTCACATTTGTCTTAATTTAACAATATTCTCATATTGTTAATTGACAATGGACTAATTTAAAATAATTAAATTATTCAAGGATTAAACACGAAAATAAAGAACACATTAGTATAATTGAAAATGATCATACCATCTATGTCAATTCATTATTCTAATACAACTGCTTTCAGTTCCATTATCCAGATACTAAAAAAAGATATGCATAAGACTACTTAATAAGTTGAAATCCAATAATCTAACATTCTCAACCACTACTACACAAACTGGTTTTTCTCATGGTAAAATTCGTGGGAAATCCTATGGGTAAGGGCCCTTATCCACGGATTTCTCACGGTTCCGATGCAAAAATCCTCGTGGGTAAATATTTTCCCACTGATTTTCCCACGGAACGTTGACTATTTCCCACGGATATTACCGTGGATAATCTGTGGGTTTGATTTCCCACAAATTTCTCACATTTTCTAGCAACCATTTTTCACATATATTCCACGTTTTTTGCCACAGATTTCCCACAGTTATTTCCCACTGATTTCTCACGAATATTTTCCCACTGATTTCTCACATTTTTTACCAACAATTTTTGCCACATATCTCCCACAGTTATTTCCATTTATTTCCCACGGATTTGCATCTACTATTTTCCACTGATTTCTCATGTGAAAACAGTAGCAAATTTGCGGCAAAATTTTATCAAATTTTACTAGTTTTTAATATTTCATATAATTACAGTCTAAAAAATGATAATCACCAATAGGTTATTGGAAAGCATCAAGAATATCAAAAACAACACACAAATCGTAGTCTAAAAAGTGATATATTTGCAAAGCTCAACCCACGAGTTACAACTCTATACAACTCTATATTTACTAATATACATTGAATATAACAAGCATCCTTTCTTTCTTTCCTAACATTACAAGATCTAATTTATGTAATCTGAAGTCTTCTTTGGTCTTCATAATCAATTCATGTTCGACCTGCGCCTGTTAAAAAAAATACATAACCAAGTAAGTGCCTACAACCAAGATCAAAAGGCCAACAAAAACAAGCTTTGCTTTTAGGCTATTTAGATCTGAAAGTACTCGTAGATATAAAATGATTTATTAGATAGAAAAAAAGACTAAAAACTCCATAGATCTGCATGTAAACTTCGAGATCTAGCAAAAACCAACTATCAATTTTTGAAGTGTGTGGTTCAGCCTTCCTCGCACACATTTCCCTTACTTCAGTCACTTGTGGTGGTGATTAGAGTAGTATTTTTGGATGGTATGGCTTGGTCGAACATGTGGTGGTCCGGTGACCATTGTTCTTGTGGGTAATGCGATGGAGAATTACAGATGGGTTTTTAGAGTTATTTTGGTAGAGTGGACTAGTTTTAATTCAATAAGGGTGCGTTTGGTTGAGGTATATTGGAGGCATTTCATGGCATTTGCATTTTAATTTCTTTCAAAAAATTTTGTTTGATATCCAAAATGAAGGAATTTAAAATTCCACAAATTGGCAAATGACTCCAAAAAGTGAGAAATTTTAATGTACTTGGAAAAACAAAATTATAAACTTTTGTTCTGGTTGTTTTTGTTGTTTTTTTAAACCAAAGGAAATCCATCACTAGGGGTGTTAGTCGGGTGTGGGATTGTTTGGGTCAAAGTCGAGTCAATGTTAAAAATTTCATACCTTAAGCTGACCCAATTTGAATTCGAGTTAGTCGGTTCGTGTCAATTAGGGTCGGGTCAACTCGGGTCGGGTCCGTTCGGGTCAACCCGAATATGAATAAAATGTAATAAAAATGATTTTTTTACTCGTTTGAATAGAATATTTATAAAATTTATATTTCAAAAATAGAAAAATATTTATTCGGGTCAACCCGAACCTGAGTATCAAAATATTTCAACCCGATATCCGACCCTATTTATTATTCGGATTACTCGGGTTGACCCGAATAAATTTCCTAGAATTTAAAATTCCGAAATTTCAAATTAGCGAACCAAACGGCACCTAAGGATTTTAAAATGGACATTGACAAGTAGGAGTAAATATTGGGCTTCGTAAGATGATATATATATAGGAGTATTAGAGCTTTGTGGGTGGGCCAGCTAGGGGTGCAAACGATCCGAGCTTTTAACGAGCTACTCGAGCTCGAGCTCGTTTTACTCGAGCTCGAGCTTAATACTCACGAGCCCGAGTCGATCTCGAACAAATATTAGTGCTCGATTAGTTTGACGAGCCGAGCTTTGAAAACTAATATTTGGCTCGGCTCGTTCGAAAACTCGTTTAAACACGATTCGAACGAGCCGAACGAGCTAGTCAAGCTTAACGAGCCGAACGAGCTACTCGAGCTTAACAAGCCAACACTTAATATATAAATTTTTAAGCTTATTTTATTTTAAAATTTTAAAAATATTTTTCTAGTATTATTAAAATTCAAGTTGTATCTTAATATTTTATTTCTAAGTTACATATTTACTTGAAGGTAAACCTCCTTTTTTTTCTCATGTCTATTTTATTTTAATAGCCAACACTTAATATATAAATTTTTAAGCTTTTTTTATTTTAAAATTTTAAAAATATTTTTCTAGTATTATTAAAATTCAAGTTGTATCTTAATATTTTATTTCTAAGTTACATATTTACTTGAGATTTAGGTTCATTTGGATACAAAGTTTTTTGTGGATACCAGGGGACCAATCTCCACCCTTCATCTTCA